>JASANB010003385.1:0-289946 GCA_030248155.1 Sabatieria punctata
GCGTTCATCCCAACTACAGGAAAAGCTGATTTTTTCCGTTGCGCAGATTAGCATTACCATGGCGCGTTGCGCAGATTAGGTTGCACCAGAGGGGTTGGGGTCTGTTCGCCGAACACCATTCGCCGAAACTCTGTTCGCCGACCACCATTCGCCGAAACACTATTCGCCGACTGCACCATTCGCCGAATGTCTGTTCGCCGAATCGAAAAAAATATTTTCATGCACTGTATCTTTTGCTGCCTTGTCAAGTCAAATAGCGGCTATTCGGTAAATACATACAGAGGGCGCTGTAGCCGGCCACTGGCCGTTTGACCCGATTGGTCAATTGTTTGTGAAGCCTGAGGACATACGGAACTCTTAGCAAGTGGCCTTGTCATTCATTATCCATGTAATTCTCGGTGATTTTGCGCTCCACTGTAGAATGCTGACGGCCCTTGCTTTTGTTCCGCTCGATGATGTCATTGACGCATACGAGAGACTGTGCCAGGTCGGTTTAATTTTGACTAGCATTAATTAATGACGTAAAATTGGCTGCATTTAGTACTTCGAAGCTAATGGCCAAATAGCCAATGGTCTGGATCCGTTCCTCGACTACATTGAAGACACATACATCGGCCGGCCAAACCGCGTTGGTCATGGAAGACGCGTTCCCATGTTCCCTCCTCGATTGTGGAACGTGTATGAGCGTGTCATCAATCGGCAGGCGCGCACCAACAACGTTGTGGAAGCGTTCCATCGCCACCAAAAAGCGTTGCTGCAGGGAAGTCATCCAACGATTTGGAAAGTGATCGACGGTATGTTACATGAAATTGCCGATCAGAAATCAATAACAAGTGCAACTTACAGGCCTTCGCGCGGAGCAGAATATGTGGGGCGCTACAATGGAGCTGCAGGCGGCAGGCGCCCCTCCAAGGCCAACAAAGCCGAAATACCGCCGTCTGGAGCAGGCGCTCCGCACTATTGTAAACAGATATCACAATATAGATTTGATGACGTACCTTAGAGGGTATCGCTCACAATTTGTCCTACTAGGTCTCTTTCAAAAATGTCTCTAGTTGTCTGGTCTCTTTCAGAAATGAAATGTCTTTAGTTGTCTATTCTTCAGTTGTTGTTGTTGTTGTTATTTCCCTGTATCTTTTTTATACTTGTATGTATGAATAAAAATGGCGGTGCCAACTGTACCAATCAGCCTGTGGGCGGCTAACGCACCCTCTGTATTTACCGAATAGCCTCTATTCGACTTGACAAGGCAGCAAAACATAAAGTGCATGAAAATATTTTTTTCGATTCGGCGAACAGACATTCGGCGAATGGTGCAGTCGGCGAATAGTGTTTCGGCGAATGGTGGTCGGCGAACAGAGTTTCGGCGAATGGTGTTCGGCGAACAGGAGGGATCCCGAGCCACTCTACAACTTTGGTTATGAGGCAAAAAGCGCTCCGATGCACCCATAAGGAGTTATTCGCAAAAAAACCGCCAGTCCGCTCTTTTTTGGCAAGGACTATAGACATGTGACAAGTAGAGTGCGAACTGGTATTGGGTATTGGGTGTATTGGGGTGTTTTCCAGGTATTGGGTATTGGGGTTTTTATCCCCCAATACCCAATACTAATTGGGACAGGTAAAAATATGGAAAAATCGATGTTGACCATACATGGGCCGGAAAAATCCGGAGGGGGGTAGGGGGGTTGAGACCTCGGGGAGGGGGGGTCCCCCCCCCCCCCCCAAAAAAGGCGAAAAAACGCCTATTTTGCCTTAAATAAGCGAAATTTTCCTCCCTCTGGGAGGGGGGGGTGGGTGGCCGAGGGGGGGTATGGCCGACCGAGGGGGAGGGGTATACCTCCCCTTACCCCCCGCGGCCCATGTATGATGTTGACCTGAAAAATTGATCTGAGAAAGTCGAAAAAGTTAGTCGATGTTTCGGGTTAGGAAGCTGTTTTCGCGTTAAGGAGCCGTCCATAAACGACGTCGTTCCAAAATCCCGATTTTTCGGAGCCCCCTGCCCCGAAAATCTAAAATATAAATGGTGACATTTCTAATGTCACCGTGATGTACCAGTACCGTACCCATGGCTATTGCGGTGGTGCACACAATTTCCGGCCGAATTACAAAAAAATTCGCCGGAAGAAACATAACTGAATTACGAAATATAAAGTACCAAAACTGTTTTAACAATTAAAATTCTGCAAAATTTACGCCCACAATGACTTCTAAATGATTTCTGAAAAGCTAATTTTTCAAAATTTTCTCGCCCTGCTTGGGCAGCGGCCCAACCAGGGCTCTTAAAAATTTTATTTGTAGTGCAAAAAATCTTGTGTACGCAACTGGAATGTACCTGTCCAGTGAAATTGAAATTTTTGGCCCAGCTACGCAAGTATTGGGTATTGGGGGTCTCAGGTATTGGTATTGGGTATTGGGGTATTGGGTTTTTTAGGTATTGTTCGCACTCTAGTGACAAGTATCCACGTTTCTATCAGAAGACTACTGCTTATCCACAGGGCACTTACATGCTGGTCAATAATCTCCACCTCCACTCTCCGCCCACTCAGATGGCTCGCTGTTGGCGCTTTCCTCAGCCTCTACCAGAAACTCCCTAAAATTACAGTTTACGCAAGGAAGAATTATGAAATATTTGGCTATCTTACCAGAACCAGGGCAAAACGCCATTGGGATCCGTTCCACTTCCAAGCGAATCATAGTACAGTACGTCAGCGTCTTCTCATGAGTACTGATCACCTGTAAATATTTAACGGCATTTGTACCAGTCACAAATACCACTGTTAAGTTGAATAAATTACTTACCGGTACCATAATGGGACCTCTACTATATTATGCCCTATGTAAGTCCTGACTGTATGTGTAGATGCTATTCTACGTCTCAAAAAACTTTGCCAAAACAAACTTCTGACTATACCAGATATGTCAGCTCTGCTAGCCTACCCCACACATGAGTTAGACACGAATCTGATACCCAAAACTCTCCCTGAATTGTACCACCCGAGATGACACAGCATATTAAAAAATAAATGAAAATACCAACAGCAACCGAAACTGTCCAGACTTCGATTGCCGCCTTAACAACTTCCACAATTTCTCCTCATACTCCCTCAAGACCTTGAGTTGTTAATGCAGATCTAGAAAAAAATACAGTCTTGTCATGTCTCGTTAATCCGGACCTCGTTAATCCGGATATTCGCCTTCCGGACAAGATTAGGCCAGGTTCCAATTTTCCCCCATGTTACAGTCGTGCCTCGTTAATATGGCCCTCGTTAATATGGCACCCTCGATTATATGGCCAATTAGCTGTTGTCCCAATTATTTTACACAGTATATGTACACGTTAATATGGACCTTGGTTTCTGGCTATGGCCAAGAGTTTCTGTGTCCCAATGTCTCAGTTTACATGTTTAACTGATTCGTTAATATGGCCCTCGTTAATATGGCCAAAAAAGCTGCCTGACTTTTTAATATGGCCATCAGGGTAATCTACAATTTCGATTAGAATTTCGTCGTTTTTGTCTTTGTTTTCTGCTAGCAACGTTACGTTTGCTTTTTCTGTTGCACATTCAAGCTTCACGTTCAGTTTTATTTTTCCGCACTAACAAAGTTGCTTGCCTGCCGCTTATTATGGCTTCTTCATCTGGTACTAACTTAACCAAACGCCGCAAAAGGTCGGAACTCTCTGTTGCCGATAAGAAGAAAATCTGCACTCTAAAGGAACGTGAACCCGGTCTCAGCAATGATGCCATTCGAATTCGCATGCAACAGGAGGGTTTCGACATTTCTCGATCTGCCGTTGGTAATATTCTGCGCGATTCTGAGCGAATTCTTTCATCTGCTGATGAGTGCTCTAAGCGGCAGCGTGGCGCTAAGCATCCAGATATGGAGAGCGCTCTGTTTAGTTGGCTCACTGAGACAGTGTCGCACGGTTTGCCCGTCTCAGATGATCTCTTGACAGAGAAAGCAAAGCAATTTGGCGCCAGCTTCAACATAGATGAATCGTTTTCCTTTTCCCGCGGTTGGCTTATGAATTGGAAGAAGCGCTTTAGCGTGAAATCCTATGTCACGCACGGTGAGGCTGGCAGTGTATCTGAGGATGCAGCGAATAAAGGAAGAGCAGGTGTTTTGGAAGAAATTCGAGACTACAGCCCAGAAGACCGCTTCAACATGGATGAGTCAGCGATTTTCTACTGCCTTGGCCCAGACCGAACTCTGGCTACAGGCCCTGTTGCTGGCCAAAAAAGATCAAAAGAAAGGGTGACAGTGGCATTGGCTGTAAATGCCACTGGTAGTGAAGCCCTGAAACCCCTCGTCATTGGAAGATCTGCAAAACCCCGTGCCTTTCGTGGATTTGATCCAGAGCAGTTTGTCACCTACCGTGCCAACAAAAAGGCATGGATGACAACTGCATTGTTTGAGGACTTCATGACAGGACTCAATCGCAAAATGGCCTGTAAGAACCGAAAGATTGCCTTGCTTTTGGATAATGCAAGCTCACACAGCTCATCTGAGTACAGCCATATCAAAGTCGTCAAGTTGCCGCCCAACATGACCTCTAAGATTCAGCCGTTGGACATGGGAATAATCAAAAGCTTTAAAGCACATTACCGCCGTTCTTTGGTAGGCAGTTCTTTTACATAATTTTGGTATGTCTGGTGAAAATTCAATTATAGGTCAGATTTTGGCTCCAAAATCTTGAGCTAGAAGGGTTGATGGGCCGACCGAATCTGAAAAACGTGGTGCAGATGATTCGACTGGCTTAGGACAGTGTGTCACCTGAAACTGTCCAAAACTGTTGGCGCAAGGCTGGCTTCCCAAACAGCGAGCAGAGTGATGATATAATCGTTGATTCAGCCGATGAGTCTCTAGATGCAGTTACCAAAGCTATTCAGAGCGACCTTGAACAGCTGCCCATCTCTTACCCAATGGAAGCCTCTGAATGGTTGTCCATTGACTCTCAAGAGCCGACCGGTGAGCAGCTCACTGTCGAGGACATAGTAGAGTTGAACCGGTCAAGAACCAGTGAAACAGATGAGGGTCAAGTGTCTGATGAAGACGACACAGAGGTGGAGGAATTGCCTGTTCCAGTGAAACGACTGGACGCGGCAAAATCGCTTGCCCATGTGTCTGTATTTTGTGAGCAGAACATGAGCTATTTTACTGCAGAGGAGATCCTTATGTTGCGTAAATTGCAGGGCCGAATCTACGATTTTAAGCTGGCTGCCGCTAAACAAACCAGCATCACTGACTATTTTGGTCGTACTACACCCGCTGAATAGCAATCTGTTTGATTTGCATTTCGTTGTCTCTGATACATACAGCAAATGGTTGTTTCTGTTGTAAGCAAAGAATGAGTCAGCTGAAGGTTATCTGTTGATATATACCGGTAAAATTATTATAGACACATACAGAATGATGTTACAACTCAGATTTCACAATTTAGAAATTTTTTTTTATGTTTTGTTAATATGGCTGATTCGATAATATGGCCAGTTGGGTCGTGTCCCAAAGTGGCCATATTAACGAGGCACGACTGTATATGACTCGTTAATCCAGATCCGGATTCGTTAATCCGGATTTCATTAATTTGGACAAAATCCATGCGCAATTTTATAATTCAGGTGTGAATTTTCAATTGAATAATGCTTTTCGTTGAGTCAGAACGTGATTATTTTTGCCTTTTTAGGAGCTATAATCAGCTGAAATAAGCTTTTGGCTTTTAATAGGAGGTACAGCTGCATAATCTAACATGCAACTGACAAAAAGCTATCATTTAGACCTTTGACCCCGAAAACAGTGTTTCAGCTTTCATTCGTCAATCCGGAAATTCGCTAATCCGGACAAAATAGGCCGGTCCCAACTTGTCCGGATTTTTAACGAGACATGAATGTATATAAATAAGCATAAATAAAATAAAAAATATCATCAATACAGTTAAACGTAACTTGCTCACCCGAAATTCTAAGGCAGCCAGGCAGCGATCACTTCAGCCCATCCAGCTTCTACTTGGCATTCTACGTTTATACGAAAAAACGATGACACCTATTTTATACTTCTTATTTATACTTTTCTTTTTTCCTGCCCACGGTGGGTAGATCACTCGAACTTCAAATTTTGAACACAGACGACCGAATGCGGTATCAAACCACTGCTCACGATCTCCTGATTATTATTTTACACGTCAACATCTAATTACTACATGCTATATTCAGCTATACCTCTGACACGTTTTCTGGTCTCGCAACAGATTCTGTATAGCATACGCACCCAAATTGTAAATCTTTAACAAATACGACCGAATACGGCATGAAACAACTGCTTTCGCCCTATAGATTATGGTTTTACACTCTAACACACCAGCACGTCCACAACCAATGACTGCATTGCTACCGCAGATGACGAGCTCTCCTTCATATCTAGGGATGCAAATGGTATCCGGTATTATTTGGTATTATTCGGTATTATTTGGTATTTTCTAGGTATTTGGTATTATTTGGTATTTGGTATTTTTTTATACCAAATAATACCAAATAGTTTTAATAATTAAACAATTAGCTTTTAAGCGATAAATTCTGCAGATTTTGCGACTGTATACCATGTCAGAGCTGTTCTGTTCAGAGTTTTCTCTTTATTTCTAATTTACTAAAAGTTTAACAATGCAGATACGCAGAACAAGACGTCTCTTCACCGTTTCTGAGCAACAAAACAATAAAGAATTCTGACCAGTTTAGCTTATAACAAACAATCATTCATGGAAAATTCTCAAAAAGTGGGAGGGGGCCCCATGAAACGACGCAAGGTGATTTTGGGGGAAGGGGGGTCCGAAAAATCGGGATTTTGGTACGACGTCGTTTATGGACGGCCCCTTTATCGAGACCGAGCCTAGACCGCAAACGTCACAACGTGCTTGCCCATTTCCCGAGTCAGTGAAAAACCATCAAATTCTCCTAGTTTTCTTTCTCGGCATGACTAGATTTCTTTTAGATGCAACAAAAACTCTTCCACTGAGGCAAAACGTACAGTATATATTTTTGCTGAAAAAACCAAAAAGTATGACTTTGCGCTCATTCCAAACAGCTAGCGACCTGTTTATCAACTATTTGGAATTATTTGGTATTATTTGGTATTATTTGGTATAGAAAATACCATCTAGTATTTGGTATTTGGTATTTGGTATTTTTTATACCATTTGCATCCCTATTCATATCGCCTTACTTCATCGATTATCGGCCCGGTTACCCCTGAATATCTGAATGGGCGTAGGTACGGCTGTAATATCTCTAGGCATGCCTTGCGCATTGTGGCTAGGATGGAGGGACTGTCCCGGCAGGGCCATAGCCCCAGCAGGATGCCACCCGTGACCTCACACACAAACCCACCACATCCTTCCATTGGGTTGCCGCCCTCCCTACTAGCTGCACACATGCTCAGTGTCAGTCCACGTGTCACTGGTGAGTGTACTCGTTTGTTCAAACGCATGCATGTCTGCTATTGTAGCATAGTGTGGGAGGTGCGGACTTTTCAGAATAGCTCCACATCCAGTGCACTTGTTCAGATGGCCACAAGCAGATGCGCTCTTTTGACAAAAATAATAATGTTTCGCCTGATTGAACGTCTAGAGCTGATAACTGATCGTCCTCTTGCTAACAGCTGCCATGCCAGATAATCGGATTGTTTCTTCACGAAGCTGATTCCGATTGATGTTTGTTTGATTAAAATCGAGTGAGCACTTCTTAATTCATAGGATCAGTTCAATAAACACTATTCCTAACAAAACCAGTAACAGAAGGATACTCATAAACTAGGAAACCAGCAACAGAAAGAAAATAAATAAAAAATGGTAACAGTGGGATACATATAAACCGGCAGACCATCAACAGAAAGAAAATAAAGTCAAGACAACAAGGAGAGTATGACGAACCCAACTATCTAACTGCGAACCGCATTTATCCTATTTGGGTACGCCGTAAATTCGGCGCCCGGGGATACTGAGCCCGGGCGTCGTAGGTGGACAAAAATTTCTTTCAGGTTTTATCCCCCCGGGCGCCGTAGGTGGACAAAATTACTTTCAGATTTTAAAACCACGCTCGTCGTACAACACGTGGAGCGTCGACAAAATACAAAACGACGCTACAACGGCCATATCGAAATTCAAATCGAAATCACGCATAATATAGGTACCGCGGCACGGCCGAACGTAGCGTGGTAAAGCGTAGCGTGTCCAGACAGCCGAAGCGGAAAATGCACAACGTAATATACAAACGACGCTCCCGACGCTCTTGTAACACTCCCGAGACCAAAACCCGACGGGACGCCGCTACCGCGGGTCCCTTGATAAACAGACGAAGACAAGGAGCTATTCGAAAATACGCAACTTCAGGTCAAAGACTTCTCTACTTTCTACGATGCCGTTTTCACCTTGCTGCGAACGATCTTGGGAGATTTCGATTTCCACGAACTGGAAACGGCCAATCGCGTTCTGGGTCCGGTCTTTTTCATCAGCTACGTTTTCTTCGTCTTCTTCGTCTTGTTGGTACGGTCTGTTTGTCGTCGTTTACTGCGATCATCTTTCAGTATTTTTATTTAGAACATGTTCTTGGCCATCATCAACGACACGTACGCCGAAGTGAAAGCCGAATTAGCGACGCAGAAGAATGAATTTGAGTTGGCCGACTACTTCCGTCGTGTAAGTTGGTCGTAGACTCAACCTATACGTACAGTCCGTACGTAAGTGTTTGTAGGGCTACTACAACATGCTGCGAAAAATGAACATCAAGAAAGACAAAATCGTTGACATTCAGGCCGTGCTGGCTGCTGACACCGACCAGAACAAGCAAATCGACTTCGACGAATGGCGCGAACACTTGAAGGGGTACGGTTTTTGTCGCCTTTCCCACTTGTTGATTGCTGCCATTTGAATAAAGTTAAGCGAGCCGCAAGAAAGCAAACAGGGGTTCCGAAAAAACCTACAGTCAGTTTTTTTGAGCTACAAGTATCGAACAAGTTTTAGCCGCGGTTACGCCGACCAGGAAATCGAAGCAATGTTCACCAAGTACGATTTGGATGGCGATCGCGTATTGGACGAGGAAGAGCAACGCCGAATGCAACTCGATCTGGAAGGCGAAAGAGTAAAACAGCTACGTAGGCACGGAAAGCTTACGATCAAAGTGCTCTTGCAGCATGACATGGACGTCGATCCATCCACGTCCGATCAACCACCCACCGCTCGCAGTCGCTTTGAAGACTTTGACAGTTCCCGAACTCCAGTAGCTGGCGGTGGCGCCGGTGGAAAGTTCGGCGGTCTGTCGGTTGAGGAGTTCAATGTGTATGTCGTCTTTATCGTACGTACAGTACATCAGATGAGAGCAATGAATATTTTAGAATGAACCGCCGAGTTGACCGGATGGAACTGTCGATCGGTACGGTGGTGACCAAAATAGACGCTGCTATTCAGCGACTTGAGATCCTCGAACGACAGAAGCTCAAACACCGCGAACGACTCACTCAAATGATGGCCGAAGTGAATCGGGTGAGAAATGGCATCCAACCGTTTGTTTGTTTTTGAGTTGCACTGTCCTTTCGGACAGCTCAGGACACCCCTCGCTCTTTTCAGAGCCTACACTACAAACAACAACCCTCCCCATTGCTGCCACTGTACAATAATAATTGTTGGTTTTTCTTCAGTCTGGAGCCAGCGATGCAGATAAGAAGCATCAGTTGGAAGAGGCGGTGTCTAAGGAATTGGACAGATACGACCATGAAACTGGAGACGATTAGAATTTCTAAGACAGCCTTTATTTATTTATTTATTGGACCAAGCTTCAAGTTTATTTTACAACTTTTATATATACGCTTCGTTAGTTTTCGAACCACTGCTTTGGTTTTATGATAAACGGTTTCTATTCTGAAGCTGTACACATCATGGATTGTCGGTCGTAACCCCTGCGTCAGGCCACACTGCGGGCCAGCCAATCACGCACACACCCACGTCCTGCCATTCCTTCACTATTAGCCGGCATACATGCTCGGTGTCAATCCGGGCGGGTCTCTCAGTGTTAGCTGTCCCTGTATGTCCCAAGATGTGTGGTTGCTATTGTAGGTTTAGGTGCTTAGGCAGATCCAGTCGGTGCCCATTTACCTACTCGCTGTCACCAGCTTTCGATGGCCTGGGTTGGGCTTTGTGCCAACGACCAACTCTTTGCGACAAGGAACTTTCCCGCCGAGTGCATGAACACACGACCACGCGCATGCAGCCCAAACCACTACAACAACTGTGCCGGCCTGTACACATCATACGCACTTCTACTGCGAGCTAGTGCAATGTCGCGGGTTCTTAAAACTTCATTTACAAACCAACAAAGTACATAAAAAAGAAAGGTAGACAAAAGAATTCGAGCATTTGTATCACACGGGAAAGTGACACTTGGCATTTAGATTTCGAGCTATACAACCATCACAAGCAACAGAAAAGCTATAACAGCAGCGCCACACAGGATGTATACAGTCAACAAGAAGTTCTAAGCGAAACGCGCCAATTTATAAGTACAATGTAACATGTACGTACATACACAGGATCAAGGAAGGTTCTGTGCGTTGGCCGACCGCAGGGAGCTACCGTATGTGCGGTCTCTTATTACAAACAGATTTGATTTGCATGTAATAGTTGCATAAACACAATACAAACACCAGCCGGAAAGCTGAGAAACATCACTAGTAACAATTACTGAAAGCAAGCGAAAACCGGTAGGTGCAATTTTCCGCGGTCCGAGAGTAGCAAAAAATGCAGACAAGCTAACCTGACTGTAACTTGCGTTCAGCGGATTTTCACTATCACGCATTGGACTAAGGTTCAAAGCAAAACCGACAAACCTCAATTGTATCACAGCCGTGATTGCACACCCCAACAGCGAAGACAATACATAGAAAGAATAGAATTGGAAGAGGCTACGAGTCCTTCCAGCCCTCGATCACTGACCAGTCGACTCCTTCCCATTTCCACTTCTGGGTTTTGAGTTGGGAGTCACAGGGGTTCATGAATATTTCGCCTCGCTCAGCGTCGCAGTCCAGACACTGACCTGATACTGGGTGAAACAGCTGATCTGTCTTCTTCCGGTACTTCCAGTGCTGGTTGCCTTGCATTCCATGACTAAACACCACCTCACACGTTCTACTGGAATACCGTAATGCAGTCAGGAACGGTACCGGCACTAAATGCAGCGTACCCACTGCCGGCAGCGGTACCATACGCACGTTAGGAGGGCACCCCCGATCCGATCCGATCCGATCCGATGTGCCTTACGGTCAGACTGCGAGACTCGAGGTCCATTTCGCTTCCCCGTGATTCGTCATCTCGGACGTTGCCCTTCTTTCACTGCCAGCCACTCCTAGCCATGCTGCTGGGTGCCGGTCACCAGGAGGGCGGCCAGCGTGTCGATGCCATGATGCTGACAGCTCCCGATGGCCGAGGGCTCCCCGGCATAGTTGGTTTCTCAGACAGCTTCTGACATCGTAGATGTTCTTCCCAACGCGGCATGTTTTGTGGAGCGGCTTCGGTGCAACGGCAGATCCAGTCGGTTCCCATTTTACCTACTCGCTGTAACCAGCTTTTGGTGGCCTGGGTGGAGCGTTGTGCCGACGACCAACTCTTTGCAGCAAGAAACTTGCCGCGCCGAGAGGATGAACCACTACAACCGCTAGGGATGCAGGGGCCGCCGTGACTCAGAGGCAGCGAGCTACCCACTGAGCCAACGACGCGGCCTGAGGGCACCCCCACAGTACACTTAGAATTCTAACTTTTAATAGAAACTTTCTATCCCCCTCAGCCAAAATGCTAGCCCATGTCTGGTGCCAACACAGTACTCACTCAGTAGGGATGCTATCCGAAGAAGGGCAAGGGGGTTTGGGGGTCTGGCACCGGCCGGGCGGTCAGAGCCCAAATTTTGGGAAGGGGCTGGGCACTAAAAAACGCTCAAAAATCGGAATTTTGCGGCTAAAAGTTGTCAAAAATCGCAAATATGGACTCAAATACAGTTACAAAGTGCTGTTTTACAGGCGATTTTGGCAATTTTTGTGTCTGAAAATTACTTACAGTAGAAAAAATCGTCTCGGGGGGGGGTCTCATCCGTGCGCTCTGGCTTAAGTCAATAAATGTAAAGTTCATTCATGTAACAGGTGATCAAGGGGAAATAGGTGGTTTGGGCCCTAATTGAGAACATAGTAAGTACCAAAAAATAAATAAAAAATCGCTTCAAATCGGTATTCTGGGCCAAAAAGTGCAAATACTGGCTCAGACACAGCTAAAAATCGCTGTTTTACCGACAATTAGCAATTTCCGTGCCTGAAAATTGTAAAAAAATGGTCCAAAAACTGCGCCCCAGAAAGATCGGACGTCGGGAGTCGAAAAAATCGTCTGGGGCTTAGGCTTTGTCGGTTGGCGAACCGCAAAACTCCCCTGTTAGATGTATTATTTAGTGTGAGCAGAAAGGCTTACCAGGGAAACATGACCACAGGAGCGCGATGAACAGAAGTGGAGACGTCGAAACACATGGTGCGTCCTTTCGGTCTGATGTCCTTCCAGAAACTGAAGCGCATCTGCTGCTCGCCGCCGGCCGTCAGATCATCTTTGACACAGGTGCGTAGACTGAATCGCTCCTCTTTGCCTTTGAACTGCGTATCGACACATTTGTTGGCGGCCAGGTTGCGCAACTCTCCGAGAGCTCCATCAGGAGGCTCGATGGCCGGATAGAACTTGTCTTGGTCGAACGCCACTTCCTCCATGAACCACTTGAACGACTTGCACTTGTGCTTGTCGCGAACCGCTTTCTGCTTCGTTATGTCACCTGCAAGCATATAGCTCCGGGCCGACCTGGGGGGACGGGGTAGGGGGTTTCTCAGGTGGGGGTCGAGGAGGGTTTGCCCAGACGCGGGGTACCAAATTTCAAAAAGCTCCAAAACGCCTGGAAATGCGTTTTTAGCACGTTTTTTCAGTAACGACGCTAAAAATCACTATTTTAAGCTGCCAAATAGCGTTTTAGAGCTAAAAACAAGCAAAAAATGACAAGAAGGGCTTCCAAAAACACCGATTTCTCTTAAATATCAGCAATGGAAACGCCAGATTCAGTTTCTAAAGGCCTTTCAATCGAATTTTAGACTAAAAATTAGTGATTGATTTCTGAGCCAGTTTGTTAGTACTGGGAGCCACTACTAGTACTTGTATTTTTGGGTCGGGCGGGGGTCCCTTAACCTGTCTCGGAGGGGGAGGGGGAGTGGGGGTTTGGCCTTTCCAACTAGGGGAGGCAAACACCCCAAACCCCCTAGTACATGTATGCCTGCAAGCATAGCATACATACATGCACCGACAAAATTGGTTGGCCTGGCCCAAGTCCGGAAACTTAGGCTACCTACCGATTTGGACGAGGTCTCACACTAAGGCACTTAACGCCGTTTATGGTACTAGCACCATATATGGTGCACTAGCCTAGTTACCGGTACCGTCACCATAATGGTGTCAGTACCATAAACGGCGTTAAGTGCCTGACTGTCTCACTTAGCAAAAGTAGGGTACCTACCGGCATCTGTCTCCTTCATGGCAGGTCTGCGTTTGTAGAGGTGATTTTTGTACTCATCCATCCACACCTCAGCAACGCGTTTGTAGTTGCGCGAGATGAAATCTCCAACTCCCGGATTGGGAAAGGGAACGTACTTGCAGCGATAAATGTGACCGACACGAGAGCACGGAGCGTCCACCATACGACCGTGACACTGCCACACCTAAAGCTAACTCTTCACCGATACCTTAGTGATCATGTTTAGCTGTTCTAATAAAATAGGTACATCTCTCTGGCATGCATGGGGTCTGCCCCCAAAAGCGACTTGCCAGACCCCCGCTGATCGGGGGACCCCCGAGACGATTTTTCCGACCATGCCCTCCGGTTTTGTGGCAAGTAATTTTTTCAGCAGTTTTTTCCATTTTTTAGAATTTCAGACAGAAAAATGCCTAAAATCGCCTGTGAAACAGGAATTTTTGAGCTGTATTTTAGCCCAAATTAGCGTTTCTTGAGCGCCTTTTAGTACCTTCCCTAGATTTTGGGCTCAGACGCCGCCCCCCGGCCGGCGCCGGACTACCAAACCACCCTCCCCATCGGCGGATGGCCTAAATGTTTATGTGCTCTCTGGTACGTATGCATAGTTGTTTAAAAATACATTCAAGCCAAGTTGTAAAATATTTTGAAAGCCAAAATGCTTTGGAATTTTTTACTTCGAAAACTTTGTTTATTTTTTCGAAAAATTTTCCTTGCATGAAATTTAGCTCGTAGAATGCATCAAAAGCAACTTTAAGTACAATTGTCATTGAGTGGCTACTGCGCTTCAAAACCTATTTTTAGGCTTAGAATAGGCATGCAATTGATAGAACTGCACTACTAATGTACATCTGAGGCTAAATTCACCAATTCCCTAAAAAATCCATACTTTGAATCGAATGGCAATTTTTTTGCAATTCATGGGCCGCGGGGGTTAGGGTGGGCCTTACTCCCTCCTTCGCCGGCCATATCCCCCTTACGGAGCGAGAAAATTTTCGCTTATTTAAGGGAAAATAGGCGTTTTACGGGACGCCCCACTCCCCGAGAGCTCCAGACCCCTCCGGATTTTTCCGACCCGTGCATGAATGGGCTTTCAAAAAAGCACCAAACTCAGTGCAGAAAAGGTAGAACGGCTGAGGAGAGAACAGACCTTGAAAGACAACTCATACTGTTCGCCGCCCCAAATGTCCAAGCCTTCGTCATAGCCTCCCAGTTCCCAGAACCACTTCCTATGGATGGCAAAGTAGCCGCCGGCCATCACCGGACTGGGGAACGGTTCGGTGGGGTCTTTGTGGTCCTCCGGCCGCAACGGAAGGCGTTTGTAGTTGAACTCCCAGTCGAACGATCCGCGCGCCCCCTCGTCCTGCGGCCGCAGCTCGAACGTGTCGCAGTCGATCACGTCGACGAATGGACACACCACCGTGCGGTAGTTTAGAGCGATCGGCTCCACCAGCGGCGGAATCCAATTGTAGTTGGCCTCGGAGTGGGCGTCCAGGAAGACCATCACGTCCGAGGTGGCGTGTTGCGCGCCGATCTGACGCGCGCGAATCAGCCCCTCGCGTTGCTTGGTGCGCACCACTTTGACGATGTGGTCCAGCTTTTTGCTCTTGAGAAACTCCTCCAGCGGCTTCTTCAGGAAATCTTTGGTGCTCGCGTCGTCCACCAATACGATCTCTTTCATCACGTCCTTAGGCGACCGGTTGATTATCGAATAGACACTACGCAGCAGCGTTGTGTTGTGCTGAAATGGCTTCGATTATAGACCTTTAACAGTCAGACACTTAACGCCGTTTATGGTACTGGCTCCATATAAGGTGCAGGTACCTTATGGTACCGGTACTTAGGGCAGTGGTTCCATATGGTACCGGCACCATATATGGTCTCGGTACCATAAACGGCGTTAAGTGCCTGACTGTTAAAAAGATTCTTAAAAAGTTCAGACTACAGAACTATTTTAGTAGCTACCTGAAATTTTAACCCAAACCAAACCCCGATCAAATGCTGCACCTACAAGATTACTCTTGTAACTTTTTGTCCTTTCGGACTAGGAGTAGCCAACTGATACTGAGCAGGATGAGACGCAAGCTAAGGCTAAGCTAAGGCTAAAGTACTCGCACGCCTAGTTGCACTTAGACGTGCGTTAAGGCGTTGCGGGTGGCCCTGACACCACCTAGGTCGGTTTTTGCGAGAGGAGTGCCGGAGCATTCTGTGGCCCGGGGACCGGCCTTGCGCACAGACTCCCTTTAGCCTCCCACCTTTAGCAAGGTTCGACAGCCTCCTTTAATAACAACCCTCTCAATTGCTGTTGGTGTGCATGAGAAGTGCAAGACAGCGCCGATTTGGTCGCCATTTATCTACTTGCCATTCTTGCCTTTCCATGGTCTGGGTTGCGTCTTGTGTCGACTACTTTCCATCGCCTCGACAGGTTTCGATCCCGCAAACAACCGCCGGGGATGCCGTAATTCAAGGTAGTGCGGCAGAGAGAGAGAGAAAGCTATAAAAATCACCTCGTTGTGGAAAGGGAATATCACAGAGACAGTGGGCAGCTTTTCGATGTACTTTCTCTCCTTGCACTTGGGATGTCGAATGTCTTTGATGGATCGGTCGAGTGCGATATGATCGCTGACCAATCCGTCGAATCCGTTCACCCTGTAAATTTGGTCCTCCAGTTTGCTGGTCTCTGGGTCTTTCGGCAAGGCCACCGGTGCGCCCTGCTCGCCCTTTCCAGTGCGCTTCTTGTCCGCTTCTATCTGCGAGTAATTATGCCAATCTTTCTTTCGTAAGCCCTGATATTTGGCCGACGGGTCTTTCTAAAAATTGTTCTCGGTAAACAGAATTACACGACCTATTGTACCGGTACTGCAAAACACCATGTAAGGCACAGCTACCATATGGAGTCCCTTCATCGAAACACTATACATGTAATACAGTCAGGCACTTAACGCCGTTTATGGTACCGACACCATATAAGGTGCCGGTACCATATATGGTACCGGTACCGTAGGTAGTGGTACCATATATGGTACCGGCACCATTATATGGTACCGTCACCATATATGGTACCGGCACCATATATGGTACCCCCACCTTCGGGGCCTGTGGTGGTACCATATATGGTACCCCCACCTTCGCGTTTTTCCGGTACCGGTACCATATATGGTACCACTCCATTCAGAGTTCGTACCATATATGGTGCCGGTACCATATATGGTACCGTCACCATATATGGTACCGGCACCATATATGGTACCGGCACCCATGGCCATGGGTAGGGGTACCATATATGGTGCCGGTACCATATATGGTGACGGTACCATATATGGTGCCGGTACCATATATGGTAGCGGTACCATAAATGGTACCACTACAGTCGCCGAACGTGGGGGCACCATATATGGTACCGGTACCATATATGGTGACGGTACCATATATGGTGCCGGTACCATATATGGTACCACTACCCTCGGTACCGGTACCATATATGGTACCGGCACCTTATATGGTGTCGGTACCATAAACGGCGTTAAGTGCCTGACTGTAATAGGGAGGAGGTCAAGGAAAGAAGTCACCCCATCAACTGGAGCCAAATCCTGATGAGGCGATTTTTTCAAACACATCCATTTTTTGTGGGAAGCAATTGTTGCTCCATTCTTGCAATTTTTTACAATTTCAGAGGCACTGCTGCAAAATATTGAGCTTGTGACCAAATTAACGCTTTTAGTCCAAAATTGCGATTTTTAGTAAATATGAGAGCCGATATCTCCTAAAAATCGAAAAAACGATGTGCAAAATGTTTGATTTTCTTAAAAACGTCGCTAAAATTTCTGGCTGGGGGGCTCAGTCAGCGAGGGGTATGGGGTAAGTCCTAGGGCTAGGTTGATGCCATATAGGGTACTACCAATACACAACCGCACCATGTCGAGAAACATGTGTTGTAAACGCACCGACCTTAGGATCGCCCAGCATATCGACACCAACTTGGCCCATTACAGGCGGATTTCTTGGAGGCGGCGCTGTACTGCTTGGCTTCACAGCGGCAACTTTGGCGGCAGCGTCCGGATCTGGAGCTACGATCATCCCAGGCATCTGCGGCACTGGGTTATTACTGGAGCGGTCGCCTTTATTGTCCGACATTCGAATCAGCACGGGCAACATCAAGACTAGACAGCCGCCGACAAGCAGGTACTGCGCCACGCGCACCAGACGTCTGGCGAACCAACGGGGAACTCGCATAACTCCTCTCCTAACCAACACTCCTCATCTAAAAAGGAGCTCGGTCGGTAACAACTGACTGTCGCCAGATTCGCCTTCAAAGCAGACAAACAGTGATGGGACGCTTCGATGGACTGCAGAGATTGTGAAGGACACAGACCACTTTACAACAGCTTTCTTACAATCACCTCAAGATCACTTACAGTTGAGGCAACTTTTTTCAACGCAGCTATACGTGAATACATACAGAGACTAGAGACTTCTACTGGAAACTGCTAAACGGGTCAGTCAGTCAGTTTAGATCTAAATTACCAACAGTTTTTTGACAGATCTTTGATGAGTAGGGCAATTGAATCCGGACAAACGACCTAGCTCGCACTTTGATTCAGCGGTTTTTGATTGATTGTTGGACCTAACTAACATATTGGTTTTCAGTGCAGTAAACTTTCACTCAGTGAGTTGTCTCTCGAAACAATTCTTGTAAATTTACCCAAAGTAATTATGAAAGGCTCATACTCAAACTTTTCTGCCTAAAGTTTAGATCAAGTTTTAGTTTAGTTATTTTTAGCGATCGATTGCCTCCCGATAATCTCACCTGATGTAAATTATGATTTACGCAGCAACATTCAGTAACTGATACTGAGAGTTTAACCATACCACAGACTAATATACACCCAAAAGATAAAAGCCGAATAAATAGATCATAAAATACTTCACCCTGGAGAAACCAACCGCAAACACTGCAAACTCATCATTGCGCACAAAGTTTATTCCTTAGAGATATCGACTGACACAAACAAAATTGAGCGAATACATATCACATACATCGCAACAGAGTAGGTACCCACTTGAATTGGAACAGATCAATAAGCTTTCATACAAGTTTCAACAAGGCAATTTGTTTGTATTTCTGTTGAACTATATCTGATTGTAAACAGCTCCTATCGACCAGAAAGTTTTTTGGTTGTTTTCCCTTCACCATTCAGCTGCAACACTCCAATGAAAGGCAATTTCTACCCAACTGTGCAAACACAAATACCGCACACGTAAAATAATTCACATCGCTTGGCATTAAGATTCATAAAGCTGATTTATGCAAGCCATGTTAAAAAAAGCAAATAGAGTATTCCGAAAAGGATGTACACACTGACTGGAAGCGATTATATCTTGCTATATTGTACGTCCTCTATTGACGCAATTTCAACCTCCAGCGGCAACGGCAAATGCAAAGTGACAGAGATGAGTGTGAAAAGCAAGAACTGAAGGTCAACCGGGCGGGCACACCCAAGATCATTGACAACAACGAAAACGACATGCACCTGATGACATCTATAAATGGGACAAAGGCAAGACGAGCGCACTAAAAAACTTTGAAACAACCTTTGTCGCGGTGATGATGGAAGGAAAATAGCGCGCACAACACAACTTCGGGCAAATGCGGCACCTCTAGTTTTTTAGTGAGAGTTGTCTAGCCAAATCGTGTTGACGATCTGTCTGGCACAGCAATTGGCAAAAAAACCGCAAGCCAAGGCCAAACTACACTTGACTAGACTAGACACGCCCTTTTCGGGAGAAACGTTGCAGTGGCTAGCGCAAGCGCAGTTACAAGGTTAACCAGCACAAATTCTTTTTAATTTTTTAAAGTTAATTTAAAGTTCTATAGCATTTGGCTACTCCTAGTCCACAAGGACAAAATGTTACAACAACAAAGTAATTTTTAAAAGTTACTAAAACATATTCGAGTTTGTCACATTTAATCTCATTCATAACTGATCTAGGCTAATTTAGCCAACGTGCTAGACATGTTGCAACCGGCTATAAACAATGAATGAATCAGGAACGAAGTCGAAAACGCAAATCAGAACCGGTTAGTCCGCTAACGTCCCAACATCTGCTTAATATTTTTCTACCAAAACTTCTTAATTGTCTCTGCACGAGAAAACGGGCCAAAAGTGATACACTGGCGCTGGCGGGTCAAAAAAATTCAAAATCGTTTTTGAAAGTTCTAATATCGATACTCTAGGACAGTTTTCGATGTAGAAAACGATTCTGGTATGCAAATTTTCCTAACTAAATTTGTACTATAGTTATGGTTGGGGAAACCTTTTGAGCCAGACCAAATTATTTTTTCTGAATCAGTGAAATTACAGGGTGCGTAAAAAAAACAACCCAGCAGATTTTTTGCTGTAGCAACCGCAAATCTCAACCGATTTGAATGAATCCTGCTTTAAATGAAAGATAAATAAATTCTTGAACGATTGGTGTAGCTTTTATTAAGATGCGTTGCTTAGTTCCTGAGATAATTGCTTTAAAAATCAAAACAGAGATTTTGGCAGTGAACAACAGAGATTAAAACAACCCAGCAGATTTTTTACTGTAGCAGCCGCAAAATCTCAACCGATTTCAGTGAGCCCCATTTTATATGAAAGATAAATTAATTCTTGAAAGATTGGTGAAGCTTTTATTAAGATATGATGCTTAGTTCCTGAGATATTTGCACTCAAATTCAAAACAGATTTTGGCAATGAACAAGAGCGATTTTTATTATTCTGTTGCACTTCATAATAAAACCGATTCCTACTGCTCAGGGCTAACGTAACGAGGTTCTTCTGGTGCCACACATGCTTGGTTACTTCATTTGTAAAAGTCTTGTTGCCCCTCGGCAGTAGGAATCCGTTTTGTTGTGAAGTGGAACGGAATCGCTCTTGTTCACTGCCAAAATCTCTGTTTTGAGTTTGAAGGAAAATATCTCAGGAACTAAGCATCATATCTTAATAGGGCCTTCACCAGTCTTTCAAGAATTTATTCGTGTTTCATTTAAAGCAGGACTCATTCAAATCGGTTGAGATTTGCGGTTGCTACAGCAAAAACTCTGCTGGGTTGTTTTTTTTGACACACCCCTGTAAATACTTTAAATCATACATGGGCATGGGCCGGGGGATAAGGGGGTATACCCCTCCCCCTCGGCCGGCCATACCCCCCTCCCGGAGGGAGGAAATTTTCGCTTATTTAAGGCAAAATAGGCGTTTTTTGGCCATTTTTCGGGGACCCCCCTCCGGATTTTTCCGGCCCATGTATGCTTTAAATTAGTCAAAACGGGATCGGTGAATCTCGTGGTGTTCTTCGTTTCAACCAGAGCCTTCTAAAAATGCGATTTTTCATGACTTGAAAATTTCAATCGAGCATATCTCAAAAACTAGGCAAATTCATTCAGAACTGTTTACAGTTCTAAACACTTCGTAACATAAGCTTTCGATCCATAAAACGGCCACTTTATAGCCTCTGAAGTTTGGGTGTCAGTAAAATTTTGCCTATTTTTTTACTTTTTTCGGTTTTAGCCAACACATTCAAACGACTGGTGTTTCGTCTGATGTATTCCTTTTACAAAATGGCTTATACCGTTGAAGAGGGCTTGATTTGTAGATTAATTTGATGTATTTATGTCAGACAATAGAGCTAGTATACCAGCAAAAAATAGTTTTCTGTTGTCAGATTCCAGAACCATCCGTAAATTTCTGTGTATAATACAAGCGTTTTTGCTAACATCTAAAAATGAGGGGAATTCATTATTCTGTATTGGGTTGAACTGCATGCTGTGCTCAGCACGAAAAAATGAGACTACCAAAAGCCGACAGTGGAGAGGCAATGGCTCTACTGTCTTCTGCTGCAATGCAGAGTTTGTAGTCCAGATACCAGTGCAACTGAAGTACCAGTTAGCAAAGCACTTTGATAACCTTGATGCAGGAGAGAAGAAGAGACTGCCTGCAACTTGTCTGCCTTGTCTGCGCCTGTGGTGTAGTGGTAGCAACTCTGTCTTCCATGCACCCAGCGTTAGACACATAGTAGAGATTCGTCCCCGGTGATTGCCCCGCATGTGGCCCTTTATGGGTTCTTTACTGGTCTGTCCGATGTTCATGTGCGTTGTAATAAACCTTTAACCTGTTTAAGTGGCATTGTGGCGATTCTAACAGTTGCAGCTCCAAATTAAGGGATCAGGTGTAGCTGGGGGGGGGGGAAAAATCAGGAACCGATCCCAAACAGAAATTAATGTGTTTAATGATCATAATTAATTATAAATTAACGATTTCTATCGATAAATATCGATTATCGAAAATTTTTTTGGCAAAATTCCAAAATTTCAAAATCGTCCAAAATGGTCAAGTCATATATCATTTGAAAGCCCTTCGCCTGGCGAGTCTAATGATCACTAAATCAGCATAGGAAACGCCCCGGGGGGCCTGTTTTGCCAAATATAAAAGTACCCCTAGAGACGCATCAGTATAGGCACGCTCCAGAGGCCTGTTTTCCCAATATAAAAATACCCCTAGAGGCACGCATCAGTATAGGCACGCTCCGGAGGGCCTGTTTTCCAAATATAAAAATACCCCTACAGGGACGCATTAGTATAGGGACGCTCCGGAGGGCCTGTTTTAAAAACATAAAAATACCCCTAGGGGGCGCATCAGTATAGGGCACGCTCCGGAGGGCCTGTTTTAAGAGTCAGTGTCTGAATCGATCGAGTCTTGGCCCTTTGCCCTATTCAGACCCAAAATTGAAAGTTTGGCGTAGAGGGCTGTAAGTTGGCACACTAATACTACTTGATGAGTTATTCAACTGCTACTGAGGAATTCCCAATTCGACGCTCCACGCTCGAGATATAAGCCCGCGAAAATCGGCTTGCTTAACTATGGGACGAAAATTTCCAACTTGAATTTCTTTCTTACTGACAAGGGTTGGGACTTAAAAATTGGGGCTTTTAGGTAACTTTTCGAGTAGATTAAGAATCTTTAGTCCAAAATTGTTTTCGATGAAAAAAATTTTTTTCGCCCCCTTTGGAGCCCCCCAGCTCGACTGGAACCCCCCTAGATGCACTTTTTTATTTTAGAATTTCGTAGCGCTATTCAGGACCTACATTTTGGTGTAAAATATTCAAGATTTGAGAGGTAGGTTTTTGAGAAAATTCACTTTGAATGTCCAAAACCTGGAAAAATCGCCAACTTTCACTGAGCTCGGAAATGTCGCAAACGATTCCTAGCCTTTAAATCGTAACTGAGACCTAAAAATTGGGGCTTCTAGCTAACTTTTCGAGTAGATTAAGAATTTTCAGTCCAAAATTGTTTTCGATGAAAAAAAATTGTTTCGCCCCCCCTTTGGAGCCCGCCAGCTCGACTGGAACCCCCCTAGATGCATTTTTTTATTTTAGAATTTCGTAGCGCTATTCAAGAGCAAAATTTGGTATAACATATTCAAGATTTGATAGGTAGGTTTTCGAGAAAATTGACTTTGAATGAACAAAATCGCCTGACAATAAAGCAGGTTTTTGTACATTCAAAGTCGATTTTCTCGAAAACCTACCTCTCAAATCTTGAATATTTTATACCAAAATGTAGCTCTTGAATAGTGCTACGAAATTCTAAAATAAAAAAATGCGTCTAGGGGGGTTCCAGTCGAGCTGGCGGGCTCCAAAGGGGGGGGGGCGAAAAAATTTTTTTCATCGAAAACAATTTTGGACTGAAAATTCTTAATCTACTCGAAAAGTTAGCTAAAAGCCCCAATTTTTAGGTCTCAGTTACGATTTAAAGGCTAGGAATCGTTTGCGACATTTCCGAGCACAGTGAAAGTTGGCGATTTTTCCAGGTTTTGGACATTCAAAGTGAATTTTCTCAAAAACCTACCTCTCAAATCTTGAATATTTTACACCAAAATGTAGGTCCTGAATAGCGCTACGAAATTCTAAAATAAAAAAGTGCATCTAGGGGGGGGTTCCAGTCGAGCTGGGGGGCTCCAAAGGGGGGCGAAAAAAATTTTTTTCATCGAAAACAATTTTGGACTAAAGATTCTTAATCTACTCGAAAAGTTACCTAAAAGCCCCAATTTTTAAGTCCCAACCCTTGTCAGTAAGAAAGAAATTCAAGTTGGAAATTTTCGTCCCATAGTTAAGCAAGCCGATTTTCGCGGGCTTATATCTCGAGCGTGGAGCGTCGAATTGGGAATTCCTCAGCAGCAGTTGAATAACTCATCAAGTAGTATTAGTGTGCCAACTTACAGCCCTCTACGCCAAACTTTCAATTTTGGGTCTGAATACCAAGACTCGATCGAATCAGACACTGACTCTTAAAAACATAAAAATACCCCTAGGGGGACGCATCAGTATAGGCACGCTCCGGAGGGCCTGTTTTCCAAATATAAATAAACCCCTAGAGACGCATCAGTACAGGGCACGCTCCGGAGGGCCTATTTTCCAAATATAAAAATACCCCTAGGGGTGCGCATCAGTATAGGGCACGGTCCGGAGTCGTACAGTCATATGAAAGTTAATTAATTAGTATCTAATCCATTTCTGACCTTCCCTGATTTTTCTCCCCCCAGCTACACCTAACCCAAATCGAGAACTCAATCTAAGGCTGGCAATAATCTGGCCCCAGAAACGGTATATTTTACATTTTGCAAACACACAGGCACTCTGGAGCGCCCCGTATTTCTATTAGGACCCCTAAAAGGTCAATTCTGCCGAAAGAACAAGGAAAGGAGGATACCGTCGCCTATTTTACCCGTACGAGAGTGGTGTCTCTCGTTCGTTCTCCTCCCCGAGCGTTTTGTTCGTCCGCCGCCACTCGCCATCCAACAAAGAAATTACTCTAACTAAGATTTGCCACTCTGATTGAGGACAGACAAACAATACAACACAATTAATGGGGCCGCGTGCATCATCACAACGGAACGAAGACCGACGAGACGAACGACGGAAATTCGGCGCTAGCGTGCTAAACCGTATTCTACTTGGTCTTCGAATCCGCTTCCTCTTTTCCAATCCGTAAGCGAACCTTACCCCCACCGCCACAGCCCAACCAACGGCATTCTTTCTTTCTACTAAACTAGGGAGATCACTACTTGCGCCGATTAGTGTTTTGAGTGTGTACATTTTTGGCCATTTTTTTGTTTAAAGAGGGCCACCGTCCTTGGGCTTGGACGACTATTGTCATGTTTATGCTTAATCGATAGCTAATCGTCATATCTACCCAAATCCCCGTGGGGAGACATATCTGTTGGAGGACTCAAATGCTACGATTGTTTTAGTTAGGGGTGTCGAAATCGCGCGTTTTCATTCTTTTTATTTTTTTTAATTTGTTGTTCAAGGATCTCGGAAAGTAAATGCGCCGAAATATGCATCTAAGGTAGGTCTACTCACATAGTAAAATTGATAGCTATCTTTCAAAAGATGACTGAGAAAACTTCTTTTTTCTATTTTTTTTCAAAGTGATGATTTTCGTTCAAAAGGGCCACCGTCCTTGGGCTTGGACGAATATTGTTATGTTTATGCTTAATCGATAGCTAATCGTCATACCTACCCAAATCCCCGCGGGGAGACATATCTGTCGGCGGACTCGAATGCTACGATTATTTTAGTAAGTGGGGGTTGCGGGGGAAATCGGCCGATAATCGATGAAGTACGGCGATATGATGAGCGCGTAATCTGAGATAGCATGCAGTAATTGGTTGTGGATGTAATATAATGTACCAGTAATGTACAAGTCAATAGTAGTTGTTTGTTACCGGATGTGGTCATATTTGTTAAAGATTTACAATTTGGGTGCGCACAGTGCATTACGGTATTTCACACTAATTGACGCAACTCCGACTGTGGCCGTTTATCGGATTTGACCACACGCCGAAACGCATAATCTGGGGTAGAACTTGATATAGCATGCAGTAATTAGATTTTGATGTGTAAAATAATAATCAGGAGATCGTCAGCAGTCGTTTGATACCACATTCAGTCGTCTGTGTTCAAAATTTGAAATTCGAGTGATCTCCCCAACTAAACAACAGATTATAGGAAAAAAACCCCCCAACAAGATGGCCGCCGTTAGGGTTACTGTAGCGCCGCGCGGTGTGTAGTAAAGTGGCGCGGGAAGTTCAAAAATAGCAAACACATTTATCAGCACCTGCAATTGCAACGAAAACAGAACATATTTTTGCGCAACTACCGCTATAAATTAGAAGTGTTTAGCAGTTGTATTTGAATCATTGCCAACGAATAATTACTTATAGAATTTATTTGAATTTATATTCATGTAGAAAAATGTAGGCGCAAAAAGGTTAGGAATGGCATAAAACGCTATGCTGTTGGTGGCAGAAAATCGTGAAAGCCACGGCATTCGTAGGATACCGAAAAAGAAAATATAACTGTTTTTTCTTTTAGTAAGTAAGTTTATTTCGCCGAAACACAGAAAAAGAACGAAATACAAATGTTGGGCGCGGCATACACGACCACGTATGGTCTAGGCATAGGCAGGCTACTAATTATTTTTGTAAATAGACTAAGAGAATTTGAATTGACAACTTCACTGGGTAAATTATTCCATAGCCGGATGGTTCTGACTGCGAATGAGAACTTTCTACAGTTGAGGTTTTTCTTTAACACAGGTAGATACAGTTTCTTATTATGACCTTTTGTACGCATGGTTTTAGCCCATTCAAAATAGTCTTCAAAACGCATATCATTCAGTCCGTACACAATTCGGTATACGTACTGTAAGTCAATGATAATACGTCGCGTTTCTAGAGTCTCCAAGTCAAATTTGCGAAGTCAGTCAATATAGAAACCAACCCTGTATTTCATTTTTGTTCAGCCGCAGTGTAAACGACCTCTGGACGATCTCCAAAACTCTAATATCCTTCAGTTTAAAAGGATTCCAGACTGGGGTGTCATAGAGGAGTAAGGAGTACTGGAGTAACCATGGATGCCAAAGCAGGTTTGTGGTGAATTGTTCCTCTCGAAAAAAGCAATGTTTAATGTATAGACCTGCCTATACCAGACTCTGAAAATTCGACGATTTCATCTAGGTCCGATCAATAAAAAGGAAAAGTCGTCAAATTGGGGGAGATACCTACAATGAGCTAGCATTTGCGTGAATTCGTCAAAGTCTGCATTGAACTGCGTAACGTTTTACCTTTCTACTTAATACAGTTGAATAAATTTTCTGACAAAGTAAGCTCTGTTACAAAAGACAGTATGTAGGACCCGAATTCGTCTTCATACATGTAGCTGGGTTTTCGGCTGGGGAGGTTTTTTCCAGATCCAAAATAGGGTTTCAGCACTATTTCCAAAGGGGGTTTCAGCGACCTTTTTTTGGTGTCCAAAAGTGGGTTTTAGCGACCTTTTTTTGGGCTCAAAACAGGGTTTTGAGGACTAAAAATCCGGTAAAAATCCTGTCAGAAGTGCAAAAATTCCCTATAAAACCCTATTTATTGGTTTAAAATGTGCAGAAAATCCTATTTTTTATTAAAAACGTGCAAAAAACATGTTTTTGCTTTAAAACATGCAAAAAAGCTCTATTTTACTCGACAGAATAGAGCTAAAATGCGTATCTGGAACCCTATTTAGAGATTTTGAAACAAAAATTAGGGCACTGAAACCCTGTTTAGGGTTTTTGAGACCCAAATTAGGGCTCCGGAACCCTATTTAGGGCTTTTGAAACCCAAATTAGGGTTCCGGAACCCTACTTTGGGCCTCCAGAAACCCTGTTTAGTCTCTGTGAAACCCAAATTAGGGTTCCGGAACCCTATTTGGGCCTCCAGAAACCCTGTTTAGTCTCTGTGAAACCCAAATTAGGGTTCCGTAACCCTATTTAGGGGTTTTGAAACCCAAATTAGGGTTCCGGAACCCTATTTAGGGTTTCAGAAACCCAAATTAGGGTTCCGTAACCCTATTTAGGGTTTTTGAAACCCAAAGTAGGGTTCCGGAACCCTATTTAGGGTTTCAGAAACCCAAATTAGGGTTCCGGAACCCTATTTAGGGTTTCAGAAACCCAAATTAGGGTTTCAGAAACCCAAATTAGGGTTCCGGAACCCTATTTAGGCTTTCAGGTACCCAAAACAGGGTTTCGGAACACTATTTAGGGTTTCTGAAACCCTAAATAGGGTTCCGGAGGCATTACTTTGGGTTTCTGAAACCCTAACTAGGGTTCCGGAACCCTATTTAGGGCTTTTGAAATGCTAAATTACGGTATATAAGTCTTGAAACCCTGAATTTTAGCAGTTTGTAACCCAAAATAGGGTTTCAGAAAAAACCCCCCCAGAATTCGGCTGGGGGGGGTTTTTTGCCGAAAATCGGGCCTGGGGGGGCTAAACCCCCCCTCCTACATGTATGTTCGTCTTCGCCTTTACCCAAAGAATGGGAACGGACTGGATCTGCCCTTGCACTTAAAGCTACAATAGCAACCACACGTGTTTGTACAAATGGAAACGGGGACAGCTACCAGTGAGACCCGCCCAGACTGACACCGAGCATGTGTGCCGGTGTCCAGCTAGTACCGAAGGAATGGCAGGATGTGGGTGCGCGTGATCGACTCGCCGTGTGGCGAGGCCTAACGCTACGGCCACGCCAGGACAATCCATCCATCCATCCATCCATCCAATGCGAGTTCTATATTACTAAACAAGCACTGGCACGACACACCGGCATCACTCATCGACAGACAACCGATACGCTGTCAGAACAAAAACTTCGACAATGATTTACTTCTGGTGTTGTACGTACGGCCTTACGTACTTATTTTACCAAAGAAAAACTATGGTGCACGCAGACAGAGACAAATCTTCTAACCACTGGTAACAAATGCGTAATCAAGATCTCAAGTGCAGTTTCGCACAGACTTCCACGAGAGAACCGTGAGAGTATCGTCTGAACGAAGGCTTTTTCAATTTAACTTGACAGGCTGGAAGCGCTTCATCTTCATCTTCAGTTCAGTTCGGCAACCAACCAATCCGGAGACTAAACCGAGAATAAATATAATTGATCACGTTTTCAGTCAACTCATGGGTAGCGAAGCGATCGACCGGAACCAAAATTCCGACTGGAACCGTACCGGAATTACCCCAGTTCCGGGCGGAACCGGAACTTTTCAACAAAAACTAAAAATTCGAAATTCTAGCTGAAAACTGCAGAAAACAGTTACAGTGTTTAGCGTTATTGCATGGAATTTAGGAGGTTTGCTTCCAAAAAGAGCGGAAAGTCAAAAAGTTCCAGTTCCGACACCCTTCAGCACCGGAACCGGAATTCCGGTCGATCGCTAATCATGGACAGTGTTTAATAATTGCAGCCAGGGATCGATGTTATATGGTACCAGTACAGAGCGAGCTTGCAGGTACGCATAAACGGGCTGAACGAGTGAGCTGACCCAAATTGAGCCGAGCCGTGATTTTTTAGGCTCGTGAACACCTCTAGTAACTTGCATTTTTTTATTCTGAGCAACTTTTAACCTAACTTGATCCTAACAATGGAATGATGAACAACAAGTCGTAATTTTATTCACTCAGATGAACACAAAATTGTTTAGAGTGTAACGGGTTAAGACGGTTAAATCAAAATGTCGTACCTTACATATTTACTCATCGCTGCCTGCCAGAATCTGTTCTCCGTCATCGTAGACAGTGGAAACAACTATGTCAATTGTCTGTGGAGATGGCAGTTAGGGCCGGCAATGGCGTCAACTCTGAATGAGCCGTCGCAAGGTAAGTTCTCTGTCACAATGGCCGAGCTCTTAAAACAGCCGCTATGTCCGGTTCAGTCGACATTCTGCTACTGCTTTCGCGCATTAGGACGCTGCCGTTGCAGAGGTGCCTAAAGAAACTGCATCTGCGTACACTAAGTTAAAGCGAGAAAAACAATATACACCTAAGACAACCATCACTCAGTGCACCCGGCATGGACCGACCGTCGCACGCACATCCTACAGCCAACCCATTACGGTAACAAAACGAACTACTTTTTTGGCCCGTCTCACCCCGGTATCATACATGTTGTAACAGGGGGTCTGCCCCCACCCGACTTAGGCCAGACCCCCCGAATGGGACCCCTTGAGACGATTTTTCCGACCCCCCTCCGATTTTTCTGGCAAGTAATTTTTAGAGCACATTTTTGTGATTTTTTACAATTTCAGACACAAGAATTGCCAAAATCGCCTGCAAAACAGCACTTTTTAGCTGTATTTCAGCCCAAATTAGCGATTTTTTAGCCAAAAATAGCGATTTTTTCGATTTTTGAGCGTTTTTTAATGCCCAACCCCTCTCCAAAAATTTGGGCTCAGACCCCCCGGCCGGCGCCAGACTCCCCTCCTCCTTCGGCGGATGACCTGGTACATGTATGGCCGGTATTGTCAAAGAATTGTCGTCGTTTGTGTTCTCCATCCAAGCTGGCTTCTTTGAATAAACTCAGCACTTCGTTCTCCGGCCGCGGACATCAGCGCGTAAATATTCTGCATGAACCCGTTGGGCGTTGCGGTAAACAGAGAAGGCCTATTCGCCCTACCGGCCGACTACCCGACTTTTTAGTCTTAGGCTCAAAAAGAACGTTCTAAAGAAATCTCCACCATGCGGCCGATTCTTACACGATATATATGCGCAAATACCGCGGACTGAGGTCTACTGTTGGCAAAATAAGCGCTATTCGTGGTACTAACGGTCGGTCGCTACTTAATAAACAAACACACACTAGTCCTAACATAAAGATCTTCCTAATAACCATGTCATCCCTTCCTTACGAACTGACGAGCGAGACACTGAAGCCTATAGTATAGGTCATTTTAAACATTAAAAAGATGAAGGTGCTAACTAACCTGAAAATTGATACGCCAAACACGATTTTGTCCGCCTTCCTCATCCAAGGCAGGTGCGAGCGAGTGAGTTTACTTGAGTTAAAACGTCTTGCTGGAGCCGTTCTATCAGCTAGGTAGGCCATCCGTTCGAAAATTCTTGTTACTATTTCGCCATAATCGCTCACACGGTTCGACGACGCAAAACAACCAGATTTTCTTATCAACAACTAATATTTGGGTGACTAACTTCCACTAATTCGGACGACTGAGCACTTTCCGGCATTCTACCAGCTTCATCGCACTAAAAACAATGCGATTTTTGCAATACGAACTTCACGTTTACACCAGCCAAAAATTGAAATCGACTACAGTAATCCCTCTAGCCCCGCCCCCGACTGGGGGGTTTTCTTCCTACTGCCAAACAACAAACAGGGGCGCCACAATTAAAACAAGGCGGACGGCGGCCGAGTGGCCCTGCCGTACCGCATCTGATTAGAGCCGCGGCAGGATTTCATAGTCTACATACACACCATTCAAGTTAAGTGTTTTCTATCTGCCTATAGATCTCACACTCACTTTCCACTCTCTCTCTCACAGGGACTTTCAATTGAAACAGCCGACGTTCTACAATACACTACGGTAAGGTTAAAAGGTCAGCCGCAAATGGTGCCGGCACCTGCTAAATGTAATGTTCAGCAACTTCCATACATGCACTAGGGGGTTACCCCCTACTAGAAATTCCAACCCCCCTTCATCAGCTTCAATCCCCCCGCTCGAAAGGCCTTTGGGGTCCATGGAGACAGTTTAGGGACGTCCCTCATCCCCACCTCCACCTGACGGAAAACCCACCTCACTCTCTGTGCACGCCGACCCGGACCTGTTACATGTATGGCAACTTAATAGTCTGATTAAAACATTTTTGCTGCTACTGATTGCGGCAACCGCCCAAATACTAACTAAGTACAGGGCGGCCATGAAAAAGTGGCCTAAGAAGTTTTCCATAGCACTAATCGTTGATTCCATTACCGACTTATCGATCAGTCTGACTACCTCTCACATCTACACCAGGGAGCTTTATAGCAAGTTTACAAACTAGACTCATGAGACTGTGAAGAACACTCCGGAGACCCTAGCACAGACAGGAGTGCACTCCCAACGAATCGAATCTAATGCGTCAGTGAGTGCGTTAACTGAACGGTGTGCGCTATTGTAAATGTCTTCGCTGGTTGCCCGCGACTTTATTCGCACGCGGTACGGCCGCCGCCTTGCTCTAATTAGTGGCCCCTGTTATAAGAATGCCCAACCAACACTTACTCCAAACTTTTTAGCAAGTTAAGTTTAACACCGCTCGACAATACATGTAACAACAGGGGGAGGGCCGTGGGTCACCCAACTTAGACCAGACCCTCGATCGGGGACCCCGATTTTTCCGGCAAGTAATCTTTTCAGCAAATTTTTGCGATTTTTTAGAGTTTCAGATACGGTTCCGGAACCCCAGTTTGGTTTTCAGAGACCCTAAACAGGGTATCGGAGCTGTAACTTTGGTTTCAAAATCTCTAAATTGAGTTCCAGTATTGCATTTTAGCTGTATTATGTCGAATAAAACTTTTTTTTGCACGTTTTAAAGCAAATCTCCATTCGGGCGTAGTGCTGAAACCCTATTTTGAATCAGAAAAATCCCCCAGCCGAAAGCCCAGCTACATGTATGAGTTACAAGATGTTTCTATTCAACGCCATTGGTACGGCGACAGTAAAAAGCTTGAAAACCAGTCGAAGTAAAACGCACCCATGTTGCCATGCTTCGCCTAAAACAAGACCATGGAGAGACGAATTAATGCAGAGTCCGTGTATCAATCAAAGTTGACAAGCTTCGCACACGACACATGGATTCAGTGACAGATTCGGAAACTGATCACGACTTAACACTACGCACTAACCACGGTTTAGGCACCGCAATCCAGATTTTTCAGCAATTCTCTGCTGGTTATAGATACAAATTACGAGAACTACGTCTATAACGGAGACAACTATCCTCGAACAATTTTATAAGAACAAGCAATGTACTGGATTTACAATAGGAAACGCTAAACAGCTGATCATTGACAGGCGGTTCCATTGCACTTCGTATAAGACATGTGCTACTTAAATTTAGCATATGAAACAGAAAGCTATGCTACTAAACAGCATCAGACACGTGCGTAAACGATAGTCAGGCAAATAACGGCATATATTGTATCGGTATTAGAGTGCCAACTAAAAATTGGGTATTGGAGCTTTTGTCCCCCAATACTAATTGGAAGTGGAACCTCTCGAAATCGAAGTTGACCTGAAAAATTAATATACAAAAATCGAAAAGGTTGATCGATGATTAGGTTTAGGAATTTGGTTTTACGTTAATCAACTAAAAGTTAGTAGAATTTCTTATAGTGTCCCGCTTTTCTAAGTAGCACACCAGTAATTGATTTCCCTGTTCTTATCTAAAATAAAAATTGTGCCATTTTTAACGATACAGAATGTACCAGCACCGTACGTACGTACCCAGGGCCGTGAGGGTGGTACAACGTTTCCGGTCTAGCTAGGAAAAGAATTCGTCGAAAATAAGAAACGCGACTGAACTACACATATTGAATTGAGTACTAAAACTGTTAATTTTCGCTAATACACTTTCTAAAAGGCTATTTTTAAAAAATTTTCTCATGCCTCTTCAAAATTTTGATCCCAGTGCAAAACATCCTGCCTGCATCACTGGAATGTGCCTGTTCTGTTCACTGAAACGCAATTTTTTGGCTCAGCTATACAAGTATTGGGCGTCTCAGGTATTGCGTTTTTCAGGTATTGTTGGCACTCTCATCGGCAGACATGGGCAAAGGGGGGGGTTGACCCCCCATCAGGCTCTGATCTACCCCCATCAGCCGGCCGCTACCCCCATCAGGAATTTTTGGGAAGAATTTTGTATAGAAAATTATGATAAAAATATGCCTGGAATAGGCGTAAATGACCTCAGAATAGCTAATTTTAGCTTATTTTAATGAAAAATAAGCCAAAAAACCCTGATTTTCGGCAAAAATCGGACTTTTTGGCTTACCACCCCCTCAGCCCCCCATCAGGCGCTCCTACCCCCCCTCAGCAACCCATCAGGAATTGAAAATTCTACCCCCCATCAGCCGAAATGCTAGCCCATGTCTGCTCATCGGTACACATATGGTAGCGATACCACAGACCGTACCACTTGAGATTGAACCGGTACCATACGATTACCGATAGCATATATGTTTATTTGCCTGACTGAACAAGAGGATCAGTGTGGGGAGGGAGTTTCTCGTTTAACGCCGCGGCGAGAAATACGTTTACGATTGGAGGAGGCCGACTGAGAATCAGGGTCTCCACTAGACAACCTGAATACGTAGGGTGCCGACGGCTGTAGACTTCGACCAACAACTGGAGTGGAAGAGACCATAATGCCATGCGTTGTGCCAGCTACTGCAGCCTCAGATTCGTCGAGGTCCGCCGCACCGAACTCTGCTGTGTCGCTACCGCTATCGTCTGAAATCAGTGGCACATATAACAGTCAGGCACTTAACGCCGTTTATGGTACCGACACCATATTTGGTACCGTCACAAAATATGGTACCGGTACCTAAGGTAGTGGCACCATATATGGTACCGTCACAAAATATGGTACCGGTACCTAAGGTAGTGGCACCATATATGGTACCGTCACAAAATATGGTACCGGTACCTAAGGTAGTGGCAGATTATATCGTACCGGTACCTTAGGTAGTGGCATCATCGATCCGAACCGATGCGATTTGCGGGGGCCTTACGGCCTACGATCAGACTCAGGTCCATTTCGCTACCCCCGTGATTCGTCATCTCGGACGTTGCCCTTCTTTCACTGCCAGCCACTCCTAGCCATGCTGCTGGGCACCGGTCACCAGCAGGGCGGCCGGCGTGTCGATGCCATGATGCTGACAGCTCCCGACGGCCGTCGGTGCCCCATATGCCAGAGGGCTCCCAGCATAGTTGGCTTCTCAGACAGCTTCTGACATCGTAGATCTTCTTCTCCAACGCGGCATGCTTTGTGGAGTGGCTTCGGTGCAACGGCAGCTCCAGTCGGTTCCCATTTTACCTACTCGCTGTCACCAGCTTTCGGTGGCCTGGGTGGAGCTTTATGCCGACAACCAACTCTTTGCGGCAAGAAACGTGCCCAGCCGAGAGGATGAGCGCACGACGTCGCGCACAGTGGCCATGCGGCCTAAACCACTACACCAACTGTGCCGGCTAGTGGCATCATACATGGTACCCCCCGAAGCAGGACTATTAGGCGATGCCGATTAGGCGATGCCGATTAGGCGACGCCGATTAGGCGATTTAGCGGTACTATTAGGCGACGGTACTATTAGGCGACAGAAATAATTTTTTTCTATAAGTCCGTACGGCAACATAGGTTACCACTAAAACATAGTACAACAATGCAAACAGCAGCACAATTAAAACAAAATTTGACAAAATAGAAAAGCAATTTCAAGGACTAATTTAAAAAATAAGTGCAACACCATGGATGGATAAATTCCAACTCACTGAGCACTCATTAGTAGAGTAGAAAACATTTCTGCACATGTCGCCATACGTGGACCGCATGGGGTCCGGGGGGTTGCCCACACCTCAACTTGGGCTCTACCTCCCAAACGACCCCACCCACCAACCTGAAGCCGACTGTTGTTCCTGACCCCACACACTAAAATCGCCGCGGCCCTCCCCCAAACCGGCAGGCCCACCCTCAAATTTTCGGATTTTGACTACCCCAACCCCAACTCATTTTTCCGGCCCATGTATGCATGTCGCAGAACATTTATAAAGCGCCAGATGGATGGACGCGCCGCATCAAATTCTCGCTGCGAAACTCTGTGAGCTGCTTCCGCAAAGTTATTGGTGCGTCGTGCATCCGAAGTGCGTTAATGAACATAGCAACCCAAAAAATATGTGGCCGACCCGACGGCCGCTCGCGAGCTCGACGCAAGCTGGGGAATAGGGGCAAGTGCCAGGATCTGAGTTAGAAACAGTCAGGACAGGTGGCTTCGTTAGCTATAAGTTAACGAGTTGTACTATTATCTATTAATGTTTTTTGTCGCCTAATAGTACCATCGCCTAATCGGCCTCGCCTAATAGTAGCGTACCGGGTACCCCCACGTTCGCGGCCGGTGGTGGTACCAGCGGTACTTTATATGCATGTCCAGCATTTCTTGATATCCACTGTCAATCCAACTTGAAGTGATACAGACATAGGCAAAGCAGATTTAACTCAATTTAAATCTATTACAGCGAAAAATAAGCTAATCGTCGTTTCTTACTTATCTAGCAAGCCGTTTAACCCCCGTCTCACTCGCTGTTAATACAGCCTCAGGATTTAAAAATTCTATCCTTCCTCAACCGAAATGCTAGCTCATGTCTGATGTAGCAGTACAATCTGAACCGACCATAATGGTAGCGAAACCAAACAACAGAACAACCAAACACTTCCACTGGTTTTTAGCCTCACTCAAACGATTCGTTCTCAGTCAGCTGTTCGCAGGAACGACTGGTACTACCATTGGGCATATCATACTGACTTGCTCACTGTCTGAGAATTTTAAAATCATATAATGACTAAAGATGGGTTTTCATAAAACTGGTGGGTGACGCGAAACGACGATTTTGAAAATATTCCAATCTGAAAAACAGATCTTGTACATCTGACCAGCTTCCTGCTGAATTCCATATCGATTAACGACTAATGTATGCGTTAGATGCGGCGGTCGCCGATACGTGATCGCGCCAATCAGCGGCCAGTGGGCCGGGCTTCAGCCGGCCCAGTTGCGGCCGCTGCTTGCGCTTCATTCACGTTCATTATTCACTTGACCTCCGGTCGTTTTCTCTCTTATCCTGATCCATTCCCCTCCCCCTCCCTCCCTTCTTTCCTCGTTGCTTGCAGTACATTTCAGATCTGATTCACGCTCTCAATCTTGCTTGTCCCGTGTCACCTTCCTTGCTCTCTCTCCAGGCCGATCTACTCAACGTTCTCTTACAGAGTCGAGCATCTTCTACTGTAAATAATTATTTGTCTGTGTTTTCTTCCTTTCGCTCCTTCTGTGCCCAACATAATTTGACTCCTTTCCCATCTCATCCCTCTCATGTGGCTTTATTTCTCACTTACAAATCTAACTTGGGGCTCTCTTTCTCATCCCTCAATACCTCCTTCTATGCGCTGGTCTGGCTCCATCGCCTCTTGGGCGACCACTCACTCTCTGCTTCGAGCCTTTGTCATGCTGTTCTTGATGCTGGCAAGCGCAATAGCCACTTTCCGCCCTGTCGTACCCTTCCTGCATCACGGTCCACCCTGCTTCACTTGCCCAACAAGCCCTCGCCACCGGGAAACTCCACCACTACCACACCTTCCTGCTGGCACTATTCTCGTTTGCAGGTTGTCTACGCTTTTCCGAGGTCCGGGCCCTTCGCTTTTCCGATATCACCCTCCATAGTGCTGGTCTGACCATTTTTCTCTCACAGAGCAAGACCGACCAGCATAAGCATGGTCATTCCGTCGAATTGTCAGCCACGCACTCGCCGCTTTGCCCCCGCTCCTGCTATCTTGAATTCTGTGACCGCCTGCCGTTACTAAAACGCCTCCCCCAGTGCTTCGTTTTTGCGAATTCCAACTCCCCTCACCCCGTTTCCCCTTCAAATTCTATTGCACTCATTCGTAGGCTGCTGGGAATTCCTGCTCCACGCCGCAACTCCGCCAGCCCCAGACTACACACTGCACTCTTTCCGCATTGGCTGTGCCACCACCCTCCTTGAACGCGGCATTGACTCTGCCTCTGTCCGGGCCCACGGCCGCTGGCTGTCTGAATGGTCCTTTGACCGCTATTTTCGTCCGTCCCACTCCCACCGCATCTCTATTAGCCTCGCCCTTGGACTCCAACTCCTTCTTTCTACTTCTCCTCGATCTATTACTTTGTCTTCCTTTCAGAGCTCAGGTGGTCTTCCTGCTCACCTTGAGGTGCCTTTTTGGCCAGAAGGCATTTTGTGCCTTAAGTATTTGCCTGTATATATGCCTTTTTGGTAATTTACGTTTATATTTCCTTGTATACGAGTTTTGTGTGTAGCCCCGTTGGCACTTATATTCCTTTGCTGTCGTGCCTTAGAATGATCGATGCATTCTAATGCCTTGGTGTTTGGTTGATCGGAGAGTGAATAAACGTGTGAACTGAAAACAGCGATTCGAACGGCATCGGCGACTATAGCGTCTAACGCTATTTTACCGGAGCATAGCGTAGGTAAAATTCAATATTTTGATTCTACACTCATGTCTCGTTAAGCCGGATATTCGCCTTCCGGACAAGATTACAAGTAGGTCAAGTTCCAATTTTCTCCTCGTTATATGACTCGTTAATCCGGACATTTGTGGTCTCAACTTCGAAATTTGTATGGTAAAGTGATTCGTTAAGACAGATTTAGTTAGTTAAGACTAAATTCATGCGTAATATCTCAATTCAGATATAAATTTTCAATGGAATAATGCTTTCTGTTGAGCCAAATGTGGTTTTTTTTTGCCTTTTTAGGGTCTATAATCAGCTGGAATTAAGCTTTTGGTTAAAAGTGAGGAGGTACTGCAAAAGAATCTAATGCACAACTACCAAAAAGCTGTCAATTTAGGGCTTTGAAGCGAAAAGCAGTGGCATCGGCGTGTATAGTGGTTAGTGCATTGGACCGGAAATCCAAAGGTGCTGGGTTCGATTCCCAGCGACGCTCTTGCACCGCCTAACTTTTTTACATTTCTTTCCTTTTAGCTTTGTTTAATCGGAATTTAGTCGATCCGGACAAAATGAAAAGTGAATGAAATGTCAAAGAATCGATCTGAGAGGGACTACATCGAAATCCTGCTAAAGGAAAACAGCTCATTCACAAAACGAATACCTTTTCTGGCGCGCTTAGTATTCGGCGAAGTGTAGGGCGAGGAATAAATGGTGTCTTCATCCAACTCTGCATTAGCCGCCTCGGACAGCCGCTCCTTAACCCAGAACAGAAAGTCCTTCCGTACGCCCACGAATTCGGCCACAGCTATCGTATGGGCGCACAGCACACCATGGTAACTATTGAACTCTGCGCAGTCGGTGCAGCTAAATCCGGGCGTTCCACGCACTCGTCGGCCGCGTTCGTAACGCGTGAACTCCACCTCAGTCACTTTCTTTAGATCGTCCCCGTCGAAAACACCGAACATAGCCGAATCTACCGGGTTCTGAACGACCACGTTGTCCTTCAGCAATTGCTCGGCTTTTTCCGACAGAGCCTTCCACTCGCCAGGGAAGTACTGCTCAAAATACTTGTTAGACTTGTTCTTCTTCTTCGACCTTTTTCCTTTCTTTTTGCCCACCGTCCGGTTGGCCATCTCTCTCAGTTGACTGGTGTTTCTGGGCGTAAAGGCAGGTCCATCAGAGACGGTGGTTGACTTCACCACCTCCTCCAGTGCTTTATCTAGCGAGGAAAACTTCTTCACCGCCTCGCGCTCCAGGTTCAGCACGCTCTTGGCGGTCGGGTGGAACGGTCTTGTCTTGTCCTTGCTGCGGCCGTGCGAGCAGATGGAAAACTCGTAGGGATTGCCTAGCCATTCGTAAGAGATGATGGCCCAGCGCGGTGGACTTTCGTCCATGTAGGCCAAGAAGATGCTCTTCCTGAAGTCCTTAGCATTGGGATGGACACAGAAACGTCGTTTTATCAGCAGATCCCATTCAGCGCCTTCTTTCAGTTTCTTTGACGCGCCGCAGTTCACTCGTTCCACTGTGCTGTTGTCTACGATGGAGTAGTAGTAGTTGGCGCCCGACCATTTTCCCCACGAACCGTAAGAGTCACGCGAGACGTCGTCGGGATGGCCCAGCTTGGTCAGATCGACAAGAAAGGTGCCCGAATGGCCGGGACAGAATTGCGGAACGGCCGTGCTGACTTTGCCCTGCAGGCGCAGCTGCTCGCATCTGAAGGCAAAAACGCCAGCCACTTGGTTGACGTCGCGCATCGCCGCCTTTTGTAGGAGAGGCTGAAGAAATCCACTGACTGAATTCGAACAAAAAATAAGAGATCCATTCTCACTCACCGTTTTGTCAGAGAGCAACGAAAGCCCTTCCATAGCGATCTCTCAACGGTGCAACGGAACTGAACAACAAGCTTTTTCAACAACAACTGTAAATTTTAATTAAATTGCGTGGACGAAATAATTGCAAACGAACGGGTCGATGCAAACGGGAGAAGGCCCATTCCCCCCAACCCGCCGACCACTCTGATTTGATGCCTTGTTGGTCTCATGCTTAGACTTAGTTTCAGGCTTACATTCAGCTTCAGGCTCAGGATCAGGCAAAACAACTTTAAAATTGGCAGTTCGTCAGGTGGGCAGGGCATACAAGAAGGATATGGACCGGAAAAAATCTGGAGGGATACAAGTTGGCTACGGAATAGGTGGGCGAATTTCCCAAAAACGTCTAAAAATCTATGTAAAGTTTACGATTTTTCTAAACAGTCGCCAAACATTTTCGCAAGGGGTCGGCCGGAGTGGAGGTGTATGCCCCCGGACCATGTATGGGTGGGGGAATAGGCCGGGAAGGTAAGATATGCAACGCCGTACGCTGCAAAACGCAAAATACCCACCCAACACTCTCTGCTTGGGCGCCGTTTCTCGAAGACCCTAAAGGAGGAATTGTCGCTCAGAATTACAGACATATTCGCGTTAAATACGAATAGACTGGTAAACAGTTCAGGAACTCAATCTTAAACGAATCCTTAACTAAAGGATATTTTTGGACAATTGGCCTTCCATCCCTTGCCGGCCAGCTTGTAATATGTACTCTTCAGTACCTAAGTACTGGCCCCCTCGGTCGATCATATTACCACGCAGAAAATTTTGGCGACCACTCTTTTGAAAAATCGGCAGTTTAATAGAAATTTGGCGACTTTTTTGGACAGCTCATGCTCTCTCCACTTTTTCTGGCTCAATTACGCAAAATTTGGCAAAAAATCGCTGAAATTAACTAATCACGTCTAAAGAACTGGATACCGTTTTCGGGTTACGATAACCGGCTGTACTTACAGCTTAGGTTTATCAGATGCTACAAAGGCATCATTTTCAGTCACGAATTTAGGTGTAAACATAGAACTGCCAAAGAATTCGCTTCTTGTTCTGTTTCCGTTTGTCTGGTTATGTTGTGTTACTCAAAATTAAACAAAAATTCCTTCCACTTACGTAGCTAGCATGGATATAAGCCGCCCAGCAGAAAGCGATCAGAAGAATCGAAAATCAGTTATACCAGTTTTCGTACCGGTACAAAATGCGGTTCGCTGTTAGCAAGCAAACGTAACGGTCGACAAATTATTGACGGTAGAACCCAGCGGAAGTAACCGATTAGTGTAAATAGAAGCAGAAACATGCATTTTAATAAATTTATAATACCGACTAATACACAGAGCAGTTAAGTTAAAGTTGCATAATGACGCCTAAATAAATAAGACAATCGGAAAATCAAATCGATTAGGCAAAACACTGAGGACACTAAAGAGAGAAATACCATGGAACGACAACCGTGTTTTCAATTCAATAAGCAGCGGCTTTGGCTTGTGCGCGGTTTAGCATAGACAACAGAGACCAAGCGCAAAGCTTATCAACACCTGAATCGACCAAATTATTAATTAATAATTAATTATACATGGCTTCCATTCGGCCTGTACATTTGCCCAAGCTACAAAACAAACAGTAGAAGCAAAAGCACATCTTACTATGTACGTACAGTACAGGCATACCACTTTAGCGTAACATATCAGAAAGGTTTGAGGCAAATTCGAAGTGTAACCCAGAGAAACGAACGTGTACCTAAAATCGAGCAAACCGGTTGGTTCGGTGCTCCTTCTCAATTAAAAAATATACAGTCTTGTGCGCGAGCAGTAATCCATTTTCCCTCAGAAACTCTACTCGCGACAAGACCCAAAACATCAAGCAGTGCAACATTTCCATATACAGTGAAGAAAATGCTAGTACCACGTCTTTTCGGCATGAAAAGCCACAGTACCAAAAGCTTACAAGCGACAACGATCTCTGAAACTCGGGTATTTTTGGATGGGATTGAGAAGTCAACCGATCTTCGTGTACCTACTACCTACAGGCAAAACAACACCTAGAATGCACACGGACGAACAATAAACAATGGAAATAAACAGACAGAAGCATAGTTGCGAACGAATCATTGCCAATTTTAGTTGGAAAGAAGTTTGCCCACTAAAAATTCAACGTTCGCACCAGCGTGACGGCCTGTTTACCAAAAATTAGCATTCATATAACCATATACACACTACAGTGACAAAGACAAACGAACGGCGGTGCATTATTAATCTTAACAGCAATAAATATAAGAACGCCAAAAAGAGCGCTCCGAGGAAAGCACGTGAAACCGAAACGATACAGTGAACAAATAACATGAAAGCAAACACAATCAATAGTACATAGTAGTAATGATCAACAATGGAGAAAAAATTCTCATACAATCACTAGCCATTTTTTCTTTTCTTTATAGCCCTATATTGATGATGATGATATAGACACGAGAGAACAAGTACACACTACAAAATCAACTGACAGCTTCAGCTTACCTCCATCATACCAGCTCAAACAACCAACCCTGTTGCAATACTAGAACGATAAGTGGTCGTAGCACAGCGAGGCATTTCTCGGCAGCAAATGCCATCCATACAGTATTAGTTCAACTTGAGACGCGGCCATGATTCCATAATGGTGTCGATACCCGAGGCCCAGACATGGGCTAGCATTTCGGCTGAGGGGGGTAGAATTTTCAATTCCTGAGGGGTGGTAAGCCAAAAAGTCCGATTTTTGGCTGAAATCAAGGTTTTTTGGCTTATTTTTCATTAAAATATGCTATTCTGAGCTCATTTACACTTAATCCAGACACATTTTTATCATAATTTCCATGCAAAATTCTTCCTAAAAATTCCTGAGGGGGGTAGGTCAGAGCCTGAGGGGGCCAACCCCCTGAGCCCCCCCCTTTGCCCCATGTCTTACTTCCAAGTTGAACCAAGAATGGCATCGATACCACGTACCGTATCCGAGAAATCCCTGACCGTAGCAGGTCGGTCAGCACTTTTTGAGGAGGCTACTAAACTGACTGGCGAAAAAGACGACGCATCCGAAAAACAGACCTACGATCCGTTGGCGGCGGCGAGCACTTTAGCCCATACGTCCTTCTTACAAGCCTTCTGTCTGCGCAGGTTCTGAATGAAATCGTTGAACAGCATCGAACCGGTCATGTGCGCTCCACCCATAGCCCCGGTCTCCGGCAGCTGATGAAAGGCGATCTTTGCTGCTCTCACAAGATTGCACACTTCCTCCGCATCGGAGGGCATGAATCGAGGGTGCGACAGTTTCTGATTGGCCGCCGCGTAAAACATGTGCAAGCAGCGCTGCAGCAAGTGGGCGGCCGGCGTAGCTACGCCGACACTGTTGATGGCGGCCTGTAGCCGGGCGGTACAGAGGTTATTGCCGGTCGAGACCGCCGGCTGAGGTTTGTTGGCGGTGTGAGAGTTCTGAGTGAAGGTGGGTGGGGCTTGAGAGACCGGTGGCATGGCCAAGTGAGGCAAGACGGCGCCGCCGAGGTGAGAGGTCGGCTGAGGGAACAGTCGCGCCGCCTCTGTCCACAAGTCCCAGAGGACGAAAGGAGACACCACCGACTGCGCCGCCACCAGACAGAACTGCTGAAGGTAGAAGAGACCCAGTTGCTGAGACAGCTTGAACAGCCACTTCACGTCGTCGCCGTACGGTGGATTCTGAAACGCTCCCAGTGCTACGTATAGCTTGAACAGGCAGGGATATTTCGACACAGCGGAACCTGTACCATACGTCGTCATACATGTACCAGGGGTCTCCTCCGGATCGGGCACCCCTCGAGACGATTTTTCAGCCCCCTCCGATTTTTGGCAACTATTTGTTGAGCAAATTTTTACAATTTCAGACAGTGGCGTATCCAGGATTTTGGAAAGGGGGGGGGTGTAAAATTTTGAAAGTGCCTGGTTGGGTCGCTGCCCAACCAGAGTAAGAAAATTTAGCAAAATTAGCCTTCAAAAACGCGTTTAAAACGCATTCCGAGCTTAAAATTAACAGAAATTACAAGTTTTAGTAGTTTATAATGGCCTGGTTGGGCTTCTGCCCGACCAGGGCGAGAAAATTTTGAAAATTTGGCCTTCAAAAACGCATTTAGAAGGCATTCTGAGCACAAAATAGACAGTTTTAGTACATAATTCATTAGTTTCTTATATTTCTTGACTTTTTTTTCCTACCTCCACCACAAAGGGGGGGTGTACACACCCTACACCCCCCCCTGGATACGCCACTGATTTCAGATAGAAAAATTGCCAAAATCGCCTGTAAAACATCACTTTTTAGCTGTACGTATTTGAGCCCAAATTAGCGATTTTTGACAGTTTTCAGCCGAAAAAGTGCGATTTTTTAGCTTTTTTAGTGCCCAACACCCTCCCTAGAATTTGGGCTCAGACCCCAACACCCTCCCCCTTCGGCGGACCTGACCTTGACCTGTTACATGCAAACCATACGTCACAATATGTATTGATACCATAGGAAATCGGCTTCGCCGAACGTTAGGGGGGTCGGGGTCTCGGTCCCGGCCGGTTGTCTGAGTCAAAATACTGGGGCTAGGGAAGTTTTAAAACGCTGAAAAATCGCGAAAAAGTAGCAATTTAGGCTAAAAAAGTAAAAAGGGGCAAATTGCGGCCGAAATACAGCTAAAAAGCGCTGTTTTAAAGGGAATTTGATTAATTGTAGTGTCTGAAACTATAAAAAAGTTGCAAAAAAATTGTTCAAAAAATCCTTGCCAGAAAATTCGGTTTGGGGTGGAAAAAATCGTCTGGGGGCTTGTAGAAGACGGGAGGCAAAGTTAACGTTTGAATTAGGTCAAGGCTTGAGGGGCGAAACCTAATTCAGAGTGGGTCAAAGTATTTCAAAGATATTTCTCTTTCCTGCTTCTTTGTTTTCTTTACCTACCATTTTTCACCTTTCTTTAATTACATTCTTACATTCTTCCAAACGCCTCGGCCTGCATGTCTATCCCACATACATGTAACAGCTCCGGGCCGACCTGGGGGGAGGGGGGTAGGGGGGTTTTTTCCTCAGGTGGGGGGTCGAGGGGGGGTTTCGCCCAGGTGGGGGGTCCCAAATTTCAAAAAGCTCCAAAACGCCTAGAAATGCGTTTTTAGCACGTTTTTTTCAAAAAGGACGCTAAAAATCGCTATTTTAAGCTGTCAAATAGCGTTTTAAAGCTAAAAACAAGCAAAAAATGACAAAAAGAGCTTCCAAAAACACCGATTTTTCTTCAATATCAGCAGTGGAAACGCCAAATTCGGTTTCCAAAGGCTTTTCAAGTGAATTTTAGGCTAAAAATTAGTGATTTCTGACCCAGTTTGTTAATACTGGAGCCACTACCACGACTTGTATTTTTTGGTCGGGGGGAGGGATCCCTTAACCTGTCTCGGGGGGGGGGGTGAGGGGGGGGTTTGGCCTTTCCAGGGGGGGGGGGGGGTAACCCCCCCCAAACCCCCCCTAGTACATGTATGCTATCCCAGTTAGTAGTAATAAAGCCAGTAGTACCTGGCTATATTTAATGTAGGTTCTGTCGTCGTGAGCCCGTCTTCCCATAGTTTCCATGGCAAGCATGCCCACTCTGTAGGCGGCGTACAGGTAGCGGATTTTATTGTCGGGCGGCTGATGTCTCTCCTGTTCACCAGAGGGCGCCGGTGGTTGCGCCACCACCGCCGCGTTCATCGGGGGCGCAGCGGGATGGTGATGGTGGTGATGTCGATGTCTGAGCTGGTGGTGATGCGGCAGAGGAGCCAGATTCGGTGCCGAGTGACTGACGTGCAACGGTCTGGTGGCGGCGGCCAAGTGGTACGCAGCGGCGGCAACTGCTTGATTCTGAGGAGCAAAGTAGACGCACGGACGTATCGGCTGACCGTAGAACGGCGCCGGAGGGTACGGATTGAGACCTGCAATTATTATTATTATTAAACTAGATTTTTAGTTTCCGGCCTACGGAAAAAAACTCGGTCTATATATAGCTGAAAAATGGCTTTTTATTTACTTATTGTATCCTATAACAATCTGGCACTTAACGCCGTTTATGGTAGCGACACCATTATGGTACCGGTACGTAAGGTAGTTAGTGGTACCATATATAGTGCCCCCACGTTCCGGGGCTGTGGTGGTACCATAATGGTACCGATATATGTAACAGGGGGTCTGGGGGTCTGCCCCCACCCGACTTAGGCCAGACCCCCCGGATGAGGACCCCCTCGAGACGATTTTTCCAACCCCCCTCAGATTTTTCTGGCAAGTAATTTTTGAGCAAAATTTTGCGATTTTCACAATTTTTAGCCGAAGAATTGCGATTTTTTCGTTTTTGAACGTTTTTTAGTGCCCAACGCCCCTCCCAAAATGTTGGCTCAGACCCCCAACCCCCCTTCGGCGGATGATCTGTTACATGTACGATGGTACCCCTACCCATCATGGCCATGGGTGCCGGTACCATATGGTACGAAATTTGAGCAGATAGGTACCTTTGGTACCGGTACCAATGCGAAGGTAGGGGCACCATAATATATGGTGCCACCACAGTCTCCGAACGTGGGGGCACCATACGGTGACTGACGGTACCATATGGTGCCACTAGCCTAGGTACCAGTACCTTATATGGTGTCGGTACCATAAACGGCGTTAAGTGCCTGACTGTCAGATATGACGCCAGTTAGCACTGCCAAGACAGACCTGCCGAAACATTGTTGTGAACCATAGAGTAAGGTGTAGTGGTAGAAATCGGATGGAACACAGGCCCTGCCATAGAAGTCGGAGGCATTAGAATCGGCGCTCCAGCGTTCGAACCCTGCATATCCAACATAATCGGACCGACCATGTGCATCGGATTCGACACCTGAAACACGGAACGAAGGTGATCGTTTATTCACTAATTTGATTTAGTCGTCCTTAAAATGCACACAGCTCTAGTTTCAGCACTAAACCAAGCAAATCCTTACCGGCGGCAGCTGAACATTGTTGGGCAAGGTGACTACAGCGTGCGGCTGGTGCGCCGGCACCGGCTGTCGTAAGAGGGCAGGCGTCAGGTCGGACCCGCCGTTACTCTCATGTTCGTTGTACAATTCCGACCAGAGTTTGGCCACCATAAACAACACTTCCGGGTAGACACCGCCGTCTTTGGCCGCTTGCTCCACTGCCAGACACGCTCTCTCCAGCATGTTATTGTTCTGTTCTCTGCACTGCGCCAATGCGCGCTGTATCTCGGTGGGGTTAAGAGCGTGTGCATGCGGCAGCGCCGACAGAGCCAGTTCACTGGCAGCCACCACCATTCCCGGTTCGCGCCCCTGCGACGCCTTGTCGGCCAGGTTGGCAACTTCGGTGGGAGTTAGATGGTGCTCCCAGGTGTCGATCAGCATTCGAATACCGACGCGACCGATCTCCATCGCCTGTCCGCTTATCCAGGAAACGTGAGAGCTGTAGGTGCGACTGAGCCAGTTGGGCGTGACGCGGTTGTGCAGTCCCAGAGCGTAGAGACCGATTTGGAAGGCGCAGAGGTGCAGCGCGCGGTGGGGACCTGAAACAGTCAGGCACTTAAAACTCAGTTTATGGTACTGGCACCCCTGCCTTGGCATTGCTACCTGTACCGGTACCCAACCCATTCCGTTCAGATTTCGTACCATTATGGTAGTGGTACCGTATATGGTACCGGCACCAATGGCCATGTACTACCAGACATGGGCTAGCACTTCGGCTGAGGGGGTGTTAAATTTTCAAATCCTGAGGGGGGCTGATGGGCAGTTGAGGGGATGGTAAGCCATAAAGTCCAACTTTTTACTAAAATCAAGGTTTTTAGGTTTATTTTTCGCTAAAATAGCTTAAAGTAAGCTATTCTATTCTGAGCTCATTTACACCTAATCTAGGCATACTTTTTCAGAACTTCTATACAAAATTCTTCCTAAAATTCCTGAGAGAGCTAGCGTAGCGGCGGCCTGAGGGGGTAGGTCGGAGTCTAATGGGAGTCAACCTCACTCAGCCCCCTTTGTCCATGTCTGGGGTGCCAACAGAGTCCCCGAACCAGGGGGTACCATACGGTACCGGTGGTGGCATATGGTGCCAAACTGTGAAAGTGGCTTTCTGTCTGAGGGGTACAATCAGACATGGGCTAGCATTTCGGCTGAGGGGGTGGGGTAGAATTTCCAATTCCTGAGGGGGCTGGGGGGTAGGGTAGGAGCGCCTGACGGGGGCTGAGGGGGTGGTAAGCCAAAAAGTCCTATTTTTAGCTAAAATCAAGGTTTTTTGGCTTATTTTTCATTAAAATATGCTATTCTGAGCTCATTTGCACCTAATCCAGGCATAGTTTCATCATAATTTTCTATACAAAATTCTTCCAAAAAAAATCTAAGGGGGGTAGCGGCCGGCTGAGGGGGGGGTAGGTCAGAGCCTGAAGGGGGCCAACCCCCACAGCCCCACCCCTTTGCCCGTGTCTGGGTACAATGGTACCGGTGGCCAGACATGGGCTAGCATTTCGGCTGATGGGGGGTAGAATTTTCAATTCCTGATGGGGGGCTGAGGGGGGGTAGGAGCGCCTGATGGGGGGCTGAGGGGGTGGTAAGCCAAAAAGTCCGATTTTTGGCTAAAATCAAGGTTTTTTGGCTTATTTTTCATTAAAATAAGTTAAAATTAGCTATTCTGAGCTCATTTGCGCCTATTCCAGGCATATTTTTATCATAATTTTCTATACAAAATTCTTCCCAAAAATTCCTGATGGGGGATAGCGGCCGGCTGATGGGGGGTAGATCAGAGCCTGATGGGGGGCCAACCCCCCTCAGCCCCCCCCCTTTGCCCATGTCTGCCGGTGGCGGTACCATATAAGGTGCCAAAAACTGTGAGACTGTCTTTCTGTCTGCCGCTATCATCGCACACGAGACAGGTAGTCTGCCTAATCTTAGAATCAGAAAACTAAGTACCGTTGCAAGCACACCAATTACGTAACCCGATTAGGAGTAGCAATAATCTAAGTAAACGAAGCAGTACCGTGCGGCTGATTATTCTGCGCGCCATTCTGCGGTGCATTGAAGATAGCGGTCGAGTGGTTGCCGCCGGCCTCGGTCAGCAAACGTTTGGCCAACTCGGTCATAAAATGCGCGTGCGCCTCAGACGCCTGATTCGGCACGCAAGGCGTCACGTGCTTCCGATGTCTGCAGTCAAACCGTTCACGCTTTTTCTTTTGACCGGCTCTAACCAACCTGGACAGTTTGTAATTGCATGCTTTACTGTAAGTTCCGGCCTTCTGACTGCTGCTGTTTGGTACAACCACTGGAGACGACGAACTAAACAACAAGGTAAAGCACCGGTCCGTAGCACCGTTAAGTGCGCCATACCCAGGGGTGGCGCTAGCCAAGTGGGCAAGGCCGTCCTGACTGCCCGGACTGCCGGCAGCGGCTGCCAAATCGGCTCTGAACCGAATAACTCGAGAGGTGCTGGAGGAACTCGTGTCAGAAGCGGCGTCAGACGGCACGCAGTAACTTTTGGGAGAAGGATCTCGGCTGGCCAGACGACTGTCGTTTCCTTCGTCCGTCGACCGGCGCATTTGCAGACGGTCCACCGGGAAAGGACTGACACCGCCTTCCTCCCTATAAATTGACTTTACTCGTAGCTTTACACAGTCAGGCACCGACACCATATGGTACAGGTACATAAGGCTAGTGGTACCATGGTACCCCACGTTCGGCCACTGTAGTGGTACCACACATGGTACCGCCAATGGCACCACCATACATGTACTAGGGAGTTTGGGGTTACCCCCTAGCTGAAAAGGCCTAACCCCCATCACCCCCCCCGAGATAGGTTAAGGGACCCATCCTTAAATTCGCTTGAAAAGCCTTTGTAAACCGAATTTGGCGTTTCCACTGCCTGATATTTAAAAGAAATCGGTGTTCTTGGAAGTCCTTTTTGTCATTTTTTGCTTGTTTTTAGCTCTAAAACGCTATTTGGCAACTTAAAATACCGATTTTTAGCGTCCTTACTGAAAAAACGTGCTAAAAACGAATTTCCAGGCGTTTTGGAGCTTTTTGAAATCTTGCCCACCCCCCCCCCCCCCTTTGAGCGAAACCCCTCGACCAGCCCACCTGAGGGAAACCCCCTACCCCAGGTCGGCCCGGAGCTGTTACATGTATGGGTACCACTACCATATGGTACGAAATCTGAACAGAGTGGTACCATGGTACCGGTACAGGTAGGTACATGGTACCACTAGCCTAAGCACGGGTACCATTATTATAATATGGTAGCGGCACCATATTTGGTGTCGGTACCACAAACGGCGTTAAGTGTTAAGTATTACACATCTCGGCTAAAGATTTGTTGTATCTATAATCAATAGCTATCTGCTTGGGTTTAGTAGCACTCAAAACAAAAAACCAGGTTACTTACGGATTTTCCACCACCAAATGTTCATCCATCAAGTTGGAGAGTTGCGAGACTTCCTGGTCTTCAGGTTCAACCGGTCCCACTTCCTCCAGTGCCACGCTGCTCTGACTGATGCCCGAGAAACTGCGTTGCAACGGAACTACGCCCAGCGGCGCCGGTGGCGGGGGTTCGTTTAAGTTAGAAGGTGGTAGGCGCACGGGAACCGCGGACGGCACCGAAATCACACCCATCATAGGTCTGGCTACATGGGTGTAGTTGCTTCTGAATAACAACTGTGCGTTGCTGGGGTAGTGACGGTGCATCTGGTGCATCTCTGTGTCCAGCAGTTTGTCCATTACCTAAAAATCTATGTTGGCATTTTGTTGTCAGCCTGGTGTAAAGCTACCCAACCTGGGCTAATTTGTCCTGCTGATCTTTGTATCTGAGCAAGAGCGCCAGAGCCAGTTCTCCCTTCTGTCTGCGCGTTCCCTCGCACAGCAACGAGTGTTCAGCTTCGCTGACGTTGGTTTTCATTCCCAGCGCCATGATTCCCGCCTCAAAGCCCAGCTGCTCGTCACCGGGCGCTCTGTTCGGACAACACAGCGACTCGAAGACGAAATGCGTCAGCGCCAGCGGCAGCACGGGTGACTGTCTGAGACCGTAGAATCCATTGCGAAGTTTCTGGGCCTTCTCTCGCAAAGTCTGCATCCCACACGGAGTCAGTTGTATGCGTTTCAGCAGCGCAACGATCTCCGACTCCTGGTGGTTCATCTTCACTTCGAGAAACTTGGTGCAGGCCGGGTTGCGCGGCAGTTCCAGAGCGAACAAGCCCACTTGGAAGGCCAGATGGTGGTGTTGTCGCTCTTTGAGCAGCACTTCGAACAGAAATATGGCCCTCTGTAGAGTGGCAGAAGCCAGGCGACTCAGTTGCAGTGCCCTTGGGTGAGCCATCAATGGTACCTCCATGTTAACCTTTTTACGGCGCTTTCCGCCGGCCCCACCGTTGACCTTAGTCGGTGTTATGTTGACAGGCGCAGGCACGGGCGGCGGCAGATCTATTAACAAATCGGGCGGATTGCGACGCAGCTCCTCGGCCAAGTCGACCGCCAGTCGACACGATTGCTGCGCATAGCCGTGCGCATGCAGCGACTCGCAACGGGCGAATCTGAAAGAAAATCAATAACGACTAGCCAGTCGCCATCCATGTCCAACTGGGCGCCGCCCAATCGACGGCGACCAAAACTCCACTCGACAGAACTTACTTAATTTCCAGGCGATCAACGCTGGGCAACAAATTCTGCAGCCACTGTTCCACGTCCTCGGCCGGGCATTTGAGCACTCGTTTGGCCGACGAACTGGCTTGCTCGACCTCTGCTGCACGCCTCGGCATGTAAATCTGTTCGATTTCGTCCAACGACTCGTTCGCCGCCGAAGGGCCTGGCTGGTCCTCAAGCGACGGCGTCGAGCCACGCCCATCCGTACTCTCGAGCGACTGTTGCGCGGCAAATTCGAATTGCTTCGAGCCGCTGCTGTTGGCGGTCAGTGGGGAACTGCCCAGTCCGTCGCTCTCTTGCCCCGATTCCGGCGAACCGACGGCTGGCGGCGAGCTGGGCGCCATTTTGTTGCTGTTGGCCGACTGAGCGGTGATGGTCTCCGAACTGCTGGAGGCCTTCAGCACATTCTTGAAGTGTCGTTCGCGCAGGATCGGCAAGCTGGGCGAATAGGGCGACCGACTCTGAGTGGGCGGCACCGTCACCGGCGACGCTCCGCCCACGTACACCGACAACTCCGAGTCAATCGAGCGAGCCGGAAATTGCTCGTCGCTGTTCTTTGGCATCAGATTATTAGTTCGATAAGTTATGCCTTCTATCGGATAGTCGTTCCAATTAAGCAAACAGGCCTCCATCGCCCACCGAAAGCCAGGGAAAGAGTCCAGGTCAAAGCGAGCAGTTTCCAGAGTCAATTTTCCGAAAGCGGCAACCGCCCCCGAGATACTGGCAGAGCCGCTGCCGCCTCCGCCGCCGGTAACGCGATTCTCTCCAGTACTGGTGCCTAGGATTTTCCAGATTTTCTCCACGACGCGTCTGTGATAGAGCCGCAGATGCTGCGACAGCTGAGTGCGCTGGTCGGGACTGAGCGCCGGGTCGAGCGCGGCCAGACGCCACAGATTGACTATTTCGTCGCAAAGCGAAGCGCAACTGTACTGCGCGTTGTGTTGGTTGCCGGTGAGACCGGACTTGCTGCTGCTGGAGGAAGTGCAGGCCCAGTTGCCCGACTGCCACAGTTTCGTTTGGTACCACCACATTAGCACCTGCAACGCGACAGACAGAACCATACATGTAACAGGGGGGGTCTGGGGGGTCTGCCCCCCCCCCCTCCCGACTTAGGCCAGACAGCCCCCCCCACGGAGACGATTTCACCGACCCCCCCCCCTCCGATTGTTCTGGCAAGTAAATTTTCGAGCAAATTTTTGCAATTTTTTACAATTTCACGCACAAAAATTGCCAAAATCGCCTGCAAAACAGCACTTTTTAGCTGTATTTCAGTCCAAATTAGCGATTTTTGGCAATTTTTAGCCAAAAATTGCGATTTTTTTCGATTTTCGAGCGTTTTTTAGTGCCCACCCCCCTCCCCCAAAATTTTGGCTCAGACCCCCCCCGGCCGGCGCCAGACCCCCCCCAACCCCCCCTCCCCCCATCGGCGGATGACCTGTTACATGTATGGACAGAACTATTTGTTTTGACCGAAACTTTCAAAATTAATCAGATACACTATTTATCTCTTTGGAAACGGCACCGGTCTACCTTGCATAATCCACACTTCGACACCACCGAGTGCGAGAGGTAGCTATTGGCTGTCATTCAGACAAAAACCGTAGAATTACTGGCTAGATCGACATGTGTATCAAATTAACCATTAACGTGGTTAAAAACATTATAAGATGGGTACCCCTGCAGCTGTGAAGCCATTCCACCAACTCTTTCTTTAGACACCGTAATTTTGAATAAAAAAGCGCAGCATTACCCCCAACTCAGTACAATTAGTCTAGTCTATAGAGAAGAGAAAGGCATTAATGAGAACGTACTTGATCGCAATTGAGGCATTCGTCAGTAATGATGTGTAGCAAGGCAGTGGCATTAGCATCGTGTCGTCTGTACATTTCTCTAACAATACTCAATAAGTTCCATAGACCCTCCGGTTCGCGGCCTCTTAGTGGTCGCAGCAAAGACTGCCATTCGTTGGCTACTGGAGGCTGGTTCGACGTCAAATAATTTACATCACTGAAAGAGAAAGAAACAATAATTGAAATCGGCCACCCAATCGCTTCTTAGGGAAAATGGCTTGAACAGTGATTCTACAAGGACCCACTAACTGAGCCGTTCCAAAGACTGATGCTCACCTAAATACAGTAGGCGAGGGCACGCAGAATTTGATCAGAATCTTTTTGATGTTGTCGTGCAGTTTCTGTTCGTCCAGACACCAGCTGGCCACGTCCTGCCGCGACGCGCCGGCAGTTGGGTCGGGAGCCCCGTCGACCGCGTTCAACTGCGAACTCGGCTGCAGCAACTGATCAAGCAACCGCTGCGCTGTTGGCAATATCTGAACGACCGCAATTACTGTCTCTCTCTCTCTCTCTCTTTCAGGAACTCACTTCTCTAGGAAGCTCACTGATGAGATATTGAGCAAACTTGCGCAGTTGTTGTTCCTGGAGGTGGTTGAGAGATTCGCTGACCGGCGCCCGGAAGCACACGCTGTCCGGTTGGTGGATTCTGTGTAGACAAACGGCAACCACGTGCGAGCACCAGGACGCCGTCAGATTGCACGTGCAGAAGACCGACGTGATGCGGCACCGGTCCACTGTGATGGCCACATTGAGTCGCGGCGGCGAACAGTTCGAACTGCGCATCGGAAGCGGCGGCGGAGTGACGCTGGCACTGAGGTGGAAACCTGAAAATTCTACTGTCTTTCTTCAGCAATCAGTTTGGGCCAACACTTGAAATTTGGCAGCACAGAACAATTCTTCTGCTTATTTATCTCAGCCTCAGTAGTTTTAGTTTTTACTGTGCTTGCAAGGAAAGCGATTTTGAAATCCTTGCGTACCAATCTGCAGAAGATCTTTGACGGCTTTCGTTCGATACAAGTTCTCTCCTCTCTGAAACTCGTCGGCGTTTCCGTTGGCCAAGCAACTGTACAAGCGGATGTCGTCTTCGCTGTCAGGAAAGCACCAATACGCTATACGTAGTTGTAATGCCTCGGGAGCACTGGTGCCCAGTCTAACAAAGCTGAACTGTTCCACTTCCTCAAACGATTTGTGCCGAGCCACAGCTCTCGCAGAAAAGTCCACAAGTGGCGTCACATCTGAAAGTAATGCACTGCAAGCGATTTGAACAAGTATTTTGTTTTGATTTCAACTGTAAATGCATTAGTACAGTCAGGCACTTAACGCCGCTTATGGTACCGACACCACGTATAGTGCCGGTACCTTATGGTAGCGGTACCTAAACTAGTGGCGCCACTAGCCTAGGTAGTGTCGGCACCATAAACAACGTTAACTGCACACCATTGATTCGGCTAATTTGTAACTCGCTACACTGCCATTTCTGGTCAGTTGTAACTACGGGCTGTGCCGGAATTCCAGAACAAAAAACGGCCACGTGAATACGTACCACTGCTTTCATCGGAACGAGTCGGTCGCCCGACACAGTCAGCTTGTTCAAAGGACGTGGACGGTACCGAAATACCACCGGTGTAGCTGAGAGAGGCCGGCAGGCCGGAGGTGGAGGTCGAGGCGCCTCGGGCCGACCAACCGCGCCAGTTCTGACACAGCGACTCCGGTTCCGACAGCCACGAACACAACGAATCTTCCTCGAACCGCTCCGAGTCCTACAAAATAATTTTCTTATCCTTCCATTAGTCTAGAGCTGGGTCAAAGCAGTTCATCAGAGAAAAATGTGGTCGATAAAACGTGCGAGCTTGTATGTATAGCAGACAAGCGACATAAATTTTAGCAGGTCCGCAATAAAAACGGTCGTAATGTATGCAAGCGAACGCCCCCAGATAATGTAGCTAATTTATGCAGTGTGTACCTCCCAACTGAGTCGGTCCTCCTCCCAGAAGGGGTGTCCTGGCGGCAGGGGAACGTTGTCATTGTCGGGCGGTGGTGGGTCGTCCATGGCTCCTCAGGCAGCCCGGCCTGGCACAAACGCACACAGGCTCAGTGAGACACGGCCTTCACTGCCGGCCACATTGGGGCGCACTCTACAATTGAGCAAAAATTACTGCCTCCGACTGACACGGCTATCAAATCTCAGCTGGCCCATACACACACACGCACGAGCGCGAGGGGGAGGCCAAGAAATCTGATTCAAAATTGCAGCGACTACAGTCAGTCAGTGGTGATAAGAATAGGCCGCCCAGCAATCAGTTAATGGACCAGTAGCTACTCTACAGAGCAGCTGCCGGCCGGCTGGTGCCTGGTTGTTGCAACCACTGGCCAGCCATCATCATGCAGTAAAGGCATAAACGCACGTCTCTCTCTCTCTCTCTCTCTCAAGGTCTGCTGACCTTGCCAGCGGGTCGTCGGCGACGCAGCGTCGCACGCCGACAATGGGCCTAGGGGCCATCGCTACCAGATGGCAACTGGCCCTAGACAGGTGCTGACGACCCAATCTCAGCTGTTTTGCTCGTTATTTACTCTATCTGGAGCCTACCACCAGCCAGCGGCGCCGCGTCGTCTGATCGATAGCGGCGGCCAAAAAATGAAGACCCGCCGAAAAAGCAGACGAGCTGGTTTTTGTGACCGGCCAAAGCAAAAAAGGCCGACCGCGCAGAGAACAAATAATATTACCTGAACTTAGAGCATTGATAGATGTTACAAACATGCATCAGAAAATGCAAAACAGACTAATTTTTAGGCTTAGGCAGTCGGGTAACATATTATGGCACCTGTTTCATATAAACTCCTATTTTCCTGACTGCTTAAGCTTGGGCTTTTTGCTGTGCAAGGGCGCGTTTCCGCTTGCTGGAAACGGTTGGAAACAAACTCACCAGTTTAGCGCTTTAGTAGAGAGAGAGAAGGGAAAAGAAGTTGGCAAGCACGCAACAGTCAGTCAGTGAGCAAGGAAAAAGGAAAATAAACGGGGACGGAAGGCAGACGATCAGCTGTTCTGGTGACGGTGGTAACCTAGTACAAGTAGAACAAGAGCCGCCCACTGTTGCTACGGGCCAAAACCGGGCCGCCACCGACCGACGCGGCGACTTGCTCCCAACGACACCGATAAAAAACCGCTCGCCCAGACACAGCACAAGCAACCATATCTATCCATCATCCGCACAACACAGCACTAGACCTATTACCTGCTGCTACAGACTTCATAAAGAAACTCGTAAACTGCCGTTACGATTATTACTGGCCTCGCTCGTGCACCGTGCAGCTCTTTTCACTGCAACCGCTAGTGCAAAAAAGGCATTTTAGTTGTTTCTATAGTTTCATGCATAACCAAAAACTACCAGCTGAGAATCTAGAAAGTCTGTAGCTGACTGATGCAGATCAAAAAAGTGGATTCCGTAAGATTTATTTCCTGCAGATCTTTATAAGATGAATTAAATGAAAAAATGGGGGAATTGTACAGGACAATGGAATAATCTCTATTCAAACCAAAACAAAACAGTATACTTATACAGCATCGATAAAAAAGCAACATAGGCTTTTAGACCACATTTGCAGTTCATCATGACTGTATGAGACCAAAAAGCGCTGGAAGAATTAAGCCGTTTAGCTAAATTTCAACCGCACTGAAACAAGCTTTCGTGAATTCGAAATTGAAATTGAAATTTTACTTCCCAGGCACATTACAGTAGAAGTACACGTACACAACACAAAATGAAAAACAAATTAGCAAGTGCAAGGAAGAAGGATTGAATTATGTCAAATGGCTATTTTAGAACTCAGCCCTCTATTAATAATAAAGTCTCGAGCAGCCTGAGGCACGCAGCTAACAAGGAAACATTTAGTTAGATAGAGAACATGGGAGCTATGCGCTAGATACAGCTACAAAGCACAGCTTTCGAGTGGATGTTTTGCTTCGGTTTACCCTGTAGATTCTAACCCTAGAGACGCATGTTGTTGTTAGTAGCCAAAACACCGCCGACTTCCGAATCAGTCGAGGCTCAACCCCAGGAAGGACGCCACATCACTGGGGCTGCTCCATAGGTCGTGTAGTGTGAGATTAGTTGGCTTCACAGAGCACTTGAAAAGGTGTTCAGAGGTATGTTGGGCTCTTCGGCAATCAGGGCACAAGTCGTCTGGGTATAGACCAACGCGATTTTGCCAAGTCCGCAGCATAGTTGAATATTCAGAACGTAGTTGAGCAAGGGTGGTCCTGGTCTTCCGAGGCAGTTCCTTCTCTTCATCGCAGATGGGCGGTGGATATCCTTCTAGTCTGACGGGCGGGTTGTAGCTATTCAGGACAAAGTTGACTGTTTCTTTGTGCAGCGTTTCAAGGCCCGTTTTGTAGGTGACTAGATCAGTTGTCTCGTTGAGCAAGAAACGGTCGATTAAAGCTTTGTAGCGTTGTTTTAAGGTTACCCGTAGTTGGCGTGGTTGGGTTTGAGCTTGAGATTCTTGATGGTTTGGGTGACTAGGCAGGAAGGTTCTGAGGAGGAATTGGGAGCAGAGAAGGTCGCTGTGGTGTTTGACTGGTAAGAGTTCGGTCTCTTGGTGTAGGTGCTGTTCTGAGGTCATCTTAACACAGCCAGTGATAACTCGAAGTGCAGCGTTCTGGGTTGCCTGTAGTTGTGTCACCTTTGTTCTGCTAAGGTTTGGAAACCAGATCGGTACTGCATAGCTCAGGACGGATCGGCCAATGGCTTTGTAGGTGAGCATCAGGGTTTCTTTACTCTGTCCCCATGTGGTACCGGAAAGGGCGCGTAGAATATCGGTGCGCTTTCTCATTTTGGTCCTCAATTGGTCGGCGTGCACTGAGAAGGTGCTCATGGTGTCGAACACCACTCCCAAAATCTTGATCTGCTGAACTGTCGGGATAGGTTGGTTGTTCATTACAATGTTCAGATCGGTGTTGTATTCGCCTGAGAAAGTCGTGAACAGGATTGCAGCTGATTTGGTGATTGAAAGTTTCAGGCTTCGATCAGACAACCATTTAGTAACAGTGGCGAGGTAGCGGTTCAGTCTTTGGGTTAGGGGCGGGATTTGTGGTCCAGACGTCATGACGGTAAGATCATCTGCATAGCTAACGACTTGGATATTTGGGGGTGGTTTCGGTAAGCTGCTCATGTACAGGTTGAAAAGTAGAGGCGAAAGAATGCCCCTTGTGGTACGCCTTGTTTCAGTCTTCTGTGTTTCGATCTTGAGCCTCGGAATTCCACAAAGGTTTGTCGTCCATTCAAGTAAGCAGACAGCCATCTAGTCAGGGTTGGAGGGATTCGCGAGTCGGCCAAATCTTGTAGCAAGACGGCGTGATCAACTGTATCGAAGGCACTGGTTAGGTCAAGGGCTACAGCAATGGTGCGGGAGCAAGGTTTGGCTTGGTTTAGTAAGGTCCAAACGCCTAGAGACGCATCAGCAGAGGGTACGCTCCGGAAGGCCTGTTTTTCAAATATAGAAATATCCCAGGGGAACGCATCACTATAGGGGACGTTCCGAAGTCGTATAGTCACAAGAAAGTTAATTAATTAATTAATTAATATATAGTCCATTTCTGACCTTCCTTGATTCCCCCTAGCTACACCTAACCAGATTCTTCTTCAGGGACGCTACAGAGCGGCTGTTTTGCAAGTCTAAAAGAAACGCTGGAGACGCAGTATAGGGAATGGTACGGAGAGCAGTGGATTCAATTTTGGCAAACATAACAAAACAGACGCACTGGAGCCTTTTGTATAATGCTGTATACTGATGCCTGTCCCGGGGTATTTCTAATTTCGGCAAACAGGCACTCTGGTGCGTTCCTATACTTGTGCCTTTCCCGGGGGCACAACATTTTTACAAGCCTGTTTTCCACTCAAAACCGCTGCATTAACTTTTGTTGTTGTAACTTTTTGTCCTAGGAGTAGCCAACTGCTATAGAGCAGGAAGAGACACAAGGTCCGGCAGCCTGCTTAACAACAACCCTCCCCTTTTGCTGTCGGTGGGTGCAAGACAGCTAAGGTTTGGTCCCCATTTATCTACTTGCCATTGCTGACTTTCGACGGCCTGGGTTGGGCTTTGTGCCGACTACTTCCCTCCAATCGCCTCGACAGGTTTCGAACCCACAAACAGACCCCTTCCACGGGTGCCGGGGCCGCCGTGACACACGGGATAGCGTAAGCTACCCATGGCCAAGACGCGACCTGCCTGCAACAGTATCTAGCGAATAGTCTCTCCGTCGGCGTAGCTGCCATGTTCTCGATCTAACCATAAGTGAACCGAGGATCCCTCCCAGTCCCAATCCACAGATAGGTAGGTGGTAGATTGGTTCCGTTGGTGGGACGTACGGTTAACAAAACGAAGCTACTGAAACTTTTCAGGCCTGCCTGCCTTCTTTCTTAGTTTAGCATAACGAACGACGTGAAAGAGTTGCTCTTGCATGCTACTTGTTTGCTTGTTTTCTTTCCTTTTTGTCATCTTTTCAGATTGATGGTTCTCTCTCTTTGCTTTCATCTTAACTAGCTTATTATCATCATCATGTTTCACCACTCCTCCCAAATAACCTAAACTTTCTCCCTCCTTCCCGTTTTCAACCAAACAACGAAATACGACACGCATAAACGTCCCTCCTCGCCTCGCCGAGGAGACTTCTTCGTTTTTTTCTTTCTTTTCTGGGGAGATCACTTGAATTGCAAATTTTAAACACAGACGACTGAATGTGGTATCAAATGAGTGCTGAAGATCTCTTGATTATTATTTTTCACATCAACGTCTAATTACTGCACGTTATATTCAGCTTTATCTCACGTACTCAGCTTTTCTCTTCTTTATTTTTATTTTAACCAGGGGACGCGAAAAAACCCAAAAAGCCACATGCTCGCACCGCATTTTATGGGGTTGGGCGCCATTTTACATACATACACAAAAACATGGGTTGCTTACAACGTGCACGCAAATATTTTGTCTGTTTTTATGATGGCTGGACTGTCAGTGGCGCATCCAGGGGTGTAGTTGTTGTGGAAGTAGGAATAAAAAATCTGTCAAAAATACAAGAAGCGAATAAATAACGTGCTAAAATGCCTGTTTTATGCTCAGAATGCGTCTAATTTTTAAAATACGTTTTAGAAGGCAAATTTTTCAAACTTTTCTCACCCTGGCAACTTCAAAATTTTACAACTCCTTTGAAAAATCATGGGTGCGTCATTGCGGACTGTTCGTTTTTCTTGCTAAACTTTGAAACAGCGTAGGTACGCATAGCAAAAAATTTGCATGCTCTCTATTTGTTACAAAAGCGTTATGTTTGAGTTGGACAAGTCTGAGTTGCACTTCGCATCGGTAGGGCGAAAAACAACGAGAACACTAGCCAACGTCGGCCCGCAGCGTCTGGCCTTTCGCATCCGCACCACCCATCCGCATGAGTTCATTGTGCGTCCTAACAAAGGCTTCGTAGACGTCGGTCAAACGGCCCAGATTTGCTTCGAAGCGAGACACCACTCTGCCGACGGTAGACCATCCAAATTTCTCATCCAGTGCAAGCCAATCACTACGAATGAAGAAAAAATGGACAGAAATACAGCCTGGACCGGCGGAGAAGACGAGCGTCTGCAAGAGAAAGCACTCAAGGTTGTGTTCGACGATCGGAAGTCAGCTAGCCAACAGGACTCGTCGGTTAGCAGTAGCGAAACGTCGGGGAAAAGCTCCCATCTCAGGGCCGAAATTGCTGATCTCCGTACTAGAGTAGCAGAACTGCAAGAAAGAGAGCGCATCGTCGAGAGCGAATTTGACAAACAAACTGTCGCTTACAGAGAAAAGCAGAAGAAGAACAAGGTGATATTTTCGGTTCAGATCAAATGGCTGCTACCGTTGGTGGTGTTGAGTTGTGCATCAACTGTCCTGTTCTACTACTGGTTCTTCCATCACCGACAAGTCGAGCAAAAACTTGTCATGCCGGATAACAGCTTTAATTGGTATGATGAGGAAAGCAAAGAAGATCATATTCGAAAGGTGGTCTGGTAGAATCTTTTACTCGAAATTCAAGTTCATCAAAACTGATTTAGTAAGACCTTTGACTGATTGATTTTTTGTGCTTCATAACTAACACCATAAAATATCCAACTTGTTGTCTGGTGCGTTTATGTATTGAATGATTGATTGTGGAATGGTGGGAGAACTAAGCTAAGTATCCGTTGCGCACATATCTTGACGGTGTACTGTAGTTTACAGTTGGTCGTCAACAAATTGTTTTTCTAAATATGTACGTACAAGGTATAATATGCTGACTGTATGCCGGACCATCGAAGAGACGACGAGAGATTAAAAAATTGAGGAGTGAAAGTGTTTTTGCGTTTTGAAATCAACTGCAGTTTATGCTTTAATAGCAACGTTGGGCGCGTGGCGACTCAATTACAAAATAAATAGACAGAGCTTCGTTGCTGATTCAACCTTTGAAGGAGAAGCGGAATGGCTTCACTTTGTTGCCGTCTTTGCTGTTGAGCATATGTTCCAGAGTTCTTTTCAGTTCAGCTAAGTCTCGCTTCGAATCTAAACGCAAATTTACAAGTACAACGCACGCACAGTTACAGCACGATACGTCGCTTCTCAGGACTGATGCCGAAAACGAAGTCCGGTTGAAACTGCGGATACTTCCAACCTTCTGGGTTGGCTAAAATTTATTTGAACATGATTTAACACCTGAAACTACCTACAGTACATACCCGATTTCTTCTGAGCGGGGCTGATGCCAAATACAAAGTCTTGCAACAATTTAGGATGTCCTACAAACAACCTTGCGTCATGATGTACGTACATACGTAGTGAGGATAGTACGTAGGTACATAGGCCGTTTATGTGTCTGACTGTCTTAGTGAAACTGCTTACCACCATCTTTCTTGTCGGGTCGAATGCCGAAAACGAAATCGGGGTGAAAATTCTGCGGCATTTTCCACTCGGAGTCTAAAAGGTTAGGTTTGAAATAACTCTACAGGGTGCTGCTAATAACATCCTGAAACGACGCGCATTTCAATCCTACTTACTGGCACTCTTCTTAGACGGGCGAATCCCGAACACGAAGTCGGCCGGGAACGTTTTAGGCAACTTGAAGGCGCTGCTGTCGCGCAGTTCTCGGGCTAGATCGGCCGAGAAGGCCGCGGCAGAAAGTGACGCGAGCAGGAGTAGCTTCAGCATGACCGCCTTCCGACCGACCGTATTTCAATGCACCCTAGAGAGCTAATGAGAGCGAGGACAAATGGAGCGGTCTTCATTAGGCCGACCGACAAACAAGTTAACGACATGCAAATTCCTGTAATATTAAGAGATTTGCGTCAAACATCTTGACCGAATTTGCGCTACTAATTGGCTTGCCGATGCAATGCACAGATAAGCACAAGACAGAATGCTGTGTCACTAAAAGGAACGTCTAGCTACACTATGAGCTAATGGTCTGGTGCGGGTGGAATTACCAACTGAATGGAAAACTAGCAGAAATATCGAACAAGTTTACTTTTGGCACCAGCACTTAACAGTAATGACATGGCCAACAAGTCAACTAAATAGAAAACGTTACGTATTTCAGAAGATTTGTCTGGCCGGAGGGAACAAGCAGTATTTCTGGCACATTCTGCGTTTGTCTCCTTGTTCAGCGGCCGTATCTCCTGCACAGCAAAGCAGTCCTTGCTTACACGGCCGATCCTCGCACGACTGACCTTCGCTTGACAGTTCTCCCATCAGAATCTCCTCTTGTCTTCTCCGGCGCTCTGCGTCGGTCGGCACTGTAAATCAGCTATAATTGTCCTTAGATCACTTTAACAAGCTCGCCTGCCTGTTGCCAAAAATCGACGTTTCGGTAGGGTTCCAGAATCTGCTACCAAACACACACTAAAACACACTAAACACACAAACACAACTTGTGTACGCAACATTGCTCTGGCAGTGGCAGTTTTTTTAGTATGTACATTGTATGTTCGGTCAGGAATGTTCAGCTTTTACATGACACAGCAAATGATATCGTCATGAGGGCCCAGGCAGTGTAGGGTGGGTCCCCCCAGGTATTCCGTGGAAAGGTTGAAGCGCGTCTGTTGTTCTGGGCCGTCCATTAAAATGAACGGTTCGAAATTACGGGAAGCGTAACAGAGGTTTTCAGCGCACGTGTTGCTTGCAGTTCGCGTAGCCGGCAGGCATCGTCCGGACCACCATTGCAAGCAAGAACAGCCAGGCGTTAACATCTGGGACATTAGTCAAAGCAGCCGAAAAGCAACCAATCATTCGGATTCTAACATCAAGAGCTACTTTACACACCGTCCCAACTTTTCTTTCGGTTTGGCCGGTGTTTTGGCTTCGCTATGGCAGCTCGATTTTCAATCGAATGTCGGTGATCTCCGCAGACGACATGCCTCGATTTATGATATTCTTCCTCTTCACCTTAGCGCTTCTCGCTCTTGGCTCCCTCATCACTTTGTTCTTCGCTGTCTTTACTTCTTCCAAGCACGTCGCTCGCACCAGCAACACAACTGAATTGTACCACAATTATCGGCTTTCTAACACCACCCTACCTATTGATTATGAAATTTCGGTACAGCCCATGGTGGAAGAGGGCTATTTTACTGGAAGTGTCAGCATATTAGTCGAAGTGAGAGAACCTACTGCTGTTGTCTATCTGCATCAGAACAAATTGGTGGTAAACTCAACTGAAATACAAAGGAAAGACGGCAGTTCTGTGCCGCTGCATAGCGCCTTTGCCTACGACGAGCAGGAATACTGGGTGATCTGTACAAAGACAGAATTGGAGAAAGGCAACTATACCATTAATCTGGAGTTCAGTGGCTCCCTGACGAATGGAATCGTTGGATTTTACCGCAGCTCCTTCGTGGATGCACGTACAAATGACACAAAGTTGCTAATTACTGAGTTGATTGATGTCAAGACAGCTGGTTTCAGATTTCTGGCCGCCACCAAGTTCGAACCCACTTACGCCCGACGAGCATTCCCTTGTTTCGATGAACCTAATAAAAAGGCTACTTATTCTGTGACTATTCTGCACGACAGTGCCAAGTATCCCACTGCGCTCTCCAACATGCCAGTCATGGTACGTAGAATTATCTGATCTGCACAAAAATAGCACGAGAAATCCCAGTGGCTGCGACTGACCACACATAAAGTAAACTAGAAAGCTGCAAACGATATACTTCAAATGAAAGGCAACGCAAAAAACTACCCTAGCCAAAATTTTTAACCTGTGTATTGCCCGATCAGCAGCGAAAGAACTTAGTGCGCAAAGTAGAGATGTGCACGGGCACCTTTTTTCCGGCCCGGCCCGGCCCGGCGGGCCGATCAGGTGAGGCATGCCCGGCCCGCCATGCCCGACGGGCATCAAAATCGGGCCCGGCCCGGCCCGGGGGGCCTAAAAATTGTGCCCGGCCCGGCCCGGCCCGCCCAAAATCCGGCCCGGCCCTGTCCGGCCTGTTAATTTTGCTTTGTCTTACTAAATTTTGAAAATTTGGCATGAATTTTCAGATTAAAAGCTAAATTTCATGTTAAGCTTTGGAAATTGGCATTTTAAAACAGCGAATTTCAAATTTATGCTTGCTTTTAATTAGAGTGCGAACTGGTATTGGGTTGCTTTCCAGGAATTGGATATTGGGGTATTTTGTCATTAATAATGATACACAATGTATAATGCCATACAATGTACATTACATATCCAGGGCAGTGGGGGTGGTTGACTGACACCCTTTCTAAAGCCAGACGCAGAAGCTCAACCCTATAAATCAAAGTGTGCACTTGAATCTAAGCCTGAGCTCCAAATTGAGCCTTAAAATTAAGTTGGTCGGCAGGTGGGGTTAAGGGCTTGTGTACGAACGGCACCAAGGCTGAAATTACTGTTAAAATAATTCTGCATACGATACGGTAGAATAGCGCGTATTTTGAATTCATTTGGGGCAATGCTAAGCTGATCAAGGTGTTCTTTTTTTGTATTCTGCTGTTCTTTATACATGCCCGACGGGCATCAAAATCGGGCCCGGCCCGGCCCGGGGGGCCTGAAAATGGTGCCCGGCCCGGCCCGGCCCGTCCAAAATCGTTGACGGGCATGCCCGGCCCGGCCCACGGGCCGGGCCGGGCGCGGGCCGGGCCGGGCATGCCCGGCCCGTGCACATCTCTAGCGCAAAGCCCCAGTTGACGTACAACCTAGAAAGTATTTTAGTCGAAAAGGGAGTGAGTAAAATTGTGAAAAGTTAAGCTTGAAAAACGCAATAAAACGGGTTCTGATTTGAGTGTGAAATTAACAGCTATTTATCATTTTTGGACAATTTTTGCTTCCAATTTTTTACCCTCCCCAAAAAGAAGGGTGTACCCGCCATACACGCTATTGAAAATACCGTCTAAAATAAACTAGTTGAATTTCAATGAAAACCTGAGTGTTATTTAGAGAGTGCATCATCGAAGTGACGGCTGGACAGTGACCGAGTTCGAGAAAACAGTCAGCATGTCAACTTACCTTGTGTGTTTTGTTGTTTCCGACTTTCAGCACCTTGTCGGTAGAACAAAGTCCGGTGTTGAAGTACGTTGTTACTTTTGATAGCTTTATGAAAATGGAAAACCACTACAGTTGCCATGCACGTTCTGTTAAGGTGGATTCATACTCGTGTAGAAAAAGATCGCCAGGCGACTTTTCTGTAGTAAAACTGTCGCTCCGTGTAGATAAAAATTTTCTGCTCAACAGACATTTTTTGCGAGTTTATTCCAAATTTTCCGTCGGTTGAGCGCTCTCCTGCATTGTTATAGTGGTTTCGCACTAAAACAATATCATTTACACATTCCTGCCATTGAAAACTCAACATAAAAAAGGCCGGCGACAAAAAATAGTTCAATTTTGTTAACTACATTTTTGTAGATTTTTGTCGCCGGCGTTTGGACGCGTTTCATACTTTAAACGAGCTTTTCTACGGAAAAGTCGCCGGACGATCTTTTTTCTACAAAAGTATGAATGCACCTTTACTTCAGGTGCGAACATACGCAGCAGGCGATCGTTTTGGCAATACTGAATTCGCTCTAAACGTCGCAGTGGCTAGCCTGGACTATTACGATGAGTACTTTGGAATACCGTATATTGCATCGTTTCCGAAGCTTGGTCAGTTTTGGTTGAAATCTTTTAGACCGCCAGCTCGTTTTAGATTTGATAAGCATTCCCGACTTCGTTTCCGGTGCCATGGAAAACTGGGGTCTGATTACGTTCCACGAGAGAAACATGCTCTTCGACCCGGCCGAAAGATCGGTGTCTGAGAAATTCCAAGTGGCAAAGGTGGTCTGCCACGAATTAGCTCACATGGTACACTAACTGCACTTCAGTGCTTTTGTACGTACTGTATGATGGTTATGGAATCGGAGTAGGTATCACGTAATACAGTGATATTGTACAGTCAGGCACTTACCACTGTACAGCCAGGCCATGGGTAGGGGACCATATATGGTGCCGGTACCATATAATGTGACTGTACCATACAATGTATATGGTTGGTACCGGCACCATAGATGGTAATACAGGCCAGGCCAGGACACAGGCCCCGAACGTGGGGGTACCGTATATGGTGCCACTAGCCTAGGTACCATAAACGGCGTTAAGTGCCTGACTGTTGTACCTTTTCTTACCTTTCGATTAGACAAGCTCCTTTTGTTGCTTAAGCGCTGATTATACTATACTCCTACTCAGTGGCATATCCATGATTTTGGAAAGGGGGTGTAAAATTTTGAAAGTGCCTGGTTGGGCCGCTGCCCAACCAGGGCAAGAAAATTTAGCAAAATTTGCCTTCAAAAACGCGTTTAAAACACATTGCAGGCTGAAAATTAGCAGAAATTACAAGTTTTAATAGTTTATAGTGGCCTGGTTGGGCTTCTGCCGGACCAAGGCGTGAAAATTTAGCCTTCAAAAACGCATTTAAAAGGCATTCTGAGCACAAAATAGACAGTTTTGGTACATAATTCATTAGTTTCACTTATTTTTGACAGGGTTTCTCCTCCTACCTCCACCGCAAAGGGGGGTGTACCCACCCTACACCCCCTGGATACGCCACTGCTCCTACAACAGTAGCACTGTTGCAGTGGTTCGGAAACTTGGTAACAATGGACTGGTGGGATGACTTGTGGTTGAATGAAGGGTTTGCGACATTTATGTCGTATGTGAAAGGAGTGCAAAACATGTTTCCCGAATGGCAACCCGTAAGTGTTTTTTTAAAAGTATACTGCCCCTGCTATACTTGGTAGGTAGAGCCAAGATTGAATTACAGTAAGTGTAGAAGATCGTGAGCGCAATGGTGTCAATTTTCTTGGATAAATGATATTCAGAATACGGTCCAATTTTAAGGATACTGTGTTTGTGACGAGAAGCGTTTACCCATCTTTGCATATGGACGCTCAAAGCAGTTCGCATCCTGTTGTTCAGCCGATCTTCCATCCAAACGAGATCACGGCTGCCTTTGACATGATCACTTACAACAAAGTAGGTAGTACTTGTGGTTGTCACTGTGTGGCTTACATAAGCAAATCACTGTAGGGATCATCAATAATTCGCATGCTGGAAGCTTACATGGGTCCGCAACTGTTTCGCACTGGAATTCGCAATTACTTGCGACGGTTTGAGTACAGTAACGCAAGAACTGAACAACTTTGGCAAGTTCTGAGTGAAGTGTCCGTAAGTTTTGCAGTTTCAGTTTAAACCAGTAAACAGTGAACAGATTTTAGGGCGAAAACATTAGCGCTCTGATGAACATGTGGACGCACCAAATGGGTTACCCATTGGTTACCTGGAATTCGAAGGCAAAGCAAATTATTCAGAAACCGTTTGACAGAAGCCAAAACAGAGGTCTTCTGTGGGACATTCCAATCAGCTATCGCACCAAACACGATCGTACGCCAGTTAGTTTCCGCATGAACAGCTCCCGACGTAAGTACTTCACTGTCTCTGTAGTTGTATGCACAAGCGCACCACTTGGCTAAACCTTCCAGTTTTGATTCTCAGTCTAAATTATAGATACAGTGTAGTGAGTTTCAGTGGAAAAAGACATGTCCCATCCTCCTTCCGGCGGAGGTAGAAAAATCGGTCAGAAAGCAAAAAACCAATGAATTACGTTGAAAACTGTTATTTTTATACTTAGAATGCGTTTTTGAAGGCTAATTTTTCAAACGTTTTATCAACCTGTTTCGAACAGCGACCGTTGCAAAATGTTGTGCCCTTTCAAACTCTGAGGTATGCCAGTACTCTGTACAGTATCTACGTACTGTAGATGATCTTCCAAAGGTGCCTCACGGATGGATTTTTTTGAACACTGAGCACAAAGGATACTTCCGCGTCAACTATGATATCCCGACATGGAAAAAGCTGATACAACAGCTAAACGTCGATCACAAAGTACCCAAGTTGTTTCAATCGCTACTGCCAAACAAAGTCGATCAAAAAAGTTTAGGTGTTCACTGCAATTGAAAGAGCTCAGCTGATCAATGACGCATTTTCTCTGTCGGCATCCGGTTATCTCAGCTACTCAATCCCCTTTCATCTGATCAAGCACATACGCTTCGATGATAGCTTTGCATCATGGGAAGCAGTGGAAACTCATCTGCGATTCATTCGACGAATGCTCTACTACCACCCAAAAACACAATCTCTGTATGAGGTACCGTACACACACTATTTCTACAACGGTAGCTCCTTACTGCAGAAATCTTTTGCGTGCCTGGGCGACACCAGCACTAAATCACTCAAATTTGCGGCCCGGACCTGTAATCCACGCTGCATGCAACGCGTAATTGAAAAAATTCAATCACGCTTTTAAATGAATATGCATTAGTGCAAATGTTCGAATTTGCGTGATTGATATGTGGATAGGTAATCACGCATTGCATGCAGCACCGCGCATCGACTGACAAAAAATCGTGATTGACATGTGACTAGCAAATCACATTTTTCAATTTTCATTTTCCACTCAGGAGCGGCTGCACGCAAGGCGTGATTGGCTGGGGGAAACGCTTTGAAAGCGTGATTGTGTGCAGCCGACTAACGACTACTACAGTCAATTGGAGTACCTACTGATAATAAGGAGTAGAATACTTTCTTTTGTCTAACTACAAATAATGCAACGGAAGAAATATTGAGTTTTTTTAGAAATATGTACGCGATTTGACCGGAAATCTGTACTCACGACTGGGCTGGACAGACCTATACGACGGCTACACTTCCAAGTACAGCTGCTTGTCATATTTTGATCTCGGATTACTAATAGAACTGGCTTTCAGAAAACTAAGAACAATCGTTCTGAAACTGTCATGCGAAAGCCAAAACCGAGACTGCATCGACAACGCCCTGGAACTCTTTCGTCAATGGCTGATTCACAATGAAAAGTAAATAAAACGTAAAATGAGCTCCAATACTCGACGATTGCAACGCAATTAAGAATTTCGCCCAACTACGTAAAACTGGTTCTCTCATTGGGCATGGAGCTAAGGGCCAATGATGATCTTTGGAATACAGTAATTCAGAGATACATGCGATCTACACCAGCTAACCGTGCGGTTTTGCGGTATGCTATGGCAGCAACGACCAAGAAAAGTCTTTTGACCAAGTAAGTGTGCGTAAACATTTTGTCAACCTCCATGTAATTGAACCGTTTTTGGTACAGTTAATTACTGTTACACGCATCTTTGACTAGTTTTAGAGACTATTTACTTTGACAAACCAATACTAGAATATTCTTGCCAATGCAAATAATCAATAAAAACAAACCACTATTCCGTTCGCACTCTATGTATGTAGGTATTGGATATTTGTAACATATAAATCTACTTGCAGACTGATCAACGATGCAGAGAACCGCGCATTTGTTCGTAGTCACGACTATTTGGACGTGTTAAAGTCAGTAGCGGCCAATCCCGCAGGAACGGATTTGGTCTACGAGCATGTGAAAGAAAAATGGCCGAAACTGGTCAAAAGATTCACACTGAACGACAGACGCTTCGGCCGTTTGATGCGCGATGTAACCAGATGGTTCAGCACTCAGCAACAACTTGACGACGTACTGTACATTGATTACCTTGTTTCTTCGTTAAGTGATGGCTCAATATTCTGTGTTTGTTTCAGTTGAAATCATTTTTCGAACGATATCCCGAAGCTGGCGCAGGGGCATCGGCGCGGCGCCAGGCGCTGGCTCAGATAAAAAACAACATTCACTGGGTGAAAGTGAGCTTGCCTGTGATCAAAGATTGGCTTACGTCCAACGTTAGGATTGAATGACACTTATTATTTATTTTAATTTATATAAAATTTTTTCTAAATGTTGGTAGATTTCTATCAACAGGTGTCCAGTACGCTCATGATTTCATGTTAATTAATTTGTGATTGAGAGGTATGACTCAGCGGTCAGGGTTCATACGGATCAAGATTTTTCAAATTCCCTGACCTGAGTACAAAATTCCCTGACTTTTTACAAACAAACTCATACTATTGTAAATGTTTTCAAGCACCAAATTTTGCGATTTCTTTGCATCTGCAGATATTTACATAAACACTAGCATACCCAATAATTTCCTAAAAGCAAAGGGTTAATTTGGTTTTCAAAACTAAGCGTATTCAAGAGGTATTCCGAGCATGAAGTTAACAAGAAATAACAGTTTCAGAGCTTGACGAGGCCTAGTTGGGCCGCAGCCTATCCAGGGCGAGAAAATTTTGAAAAAATAGCTTTCAAAAACGCATTCAAAAGGTAGTCTTGGCGTAAAATTAACACGAATTAACAGTTTCAGAGTTTGATGAGGCCTAGTTGGGCCGCTGCCAAACCATGGCGAGAAAATTTTGAAAAATCCCTATAAATTTCCCCGACCAGATCTGAAATTCCCTGACTTTTTCCTAACAAGGGAGAATAAGGTATGGTAATATCACACCTATCGATTACAACAGTTTCCGAAAGCTTGACCTTCATTCCAGCGATAAAACCACCAGGGTATTAAACCTTTTCAAATGGCTATAACGAATCAAATGTTCAAAACTACACATTCAATAGTTTTTCAGTGAAATTAAAACACTAACTAGCAGAAGTAAAGCCACAAAACATAGTAGCACTCTGTAACCTGAACAGCGCCAGAGAACAAATTAAAACTACAAGAAGCCAGAGATCCAAAAGGTCAGTGTTAGTCGGTCATTCCAAAACTATCAGGTCAGGAGTGGAATCGACAGTTAAATCAACTTCGAGCGGTTTCTTCACTGCGCTCGGTTGGGTTTCTTCAATCAGCAGCGTGTCGGCATCACCTATTACGTCCGCATCGTTCATAATCAAAGTGGCTTGCACATTTTCCAGCTCTCTGCTATACAAACACTCAGATACATTTGGCAGCGCAGCGTCCTTCACTTCCAACGGTGCACTTTCCTGGTCAGAAAACGGTTGACTCAAGTTTCCGCTGCTGCCGTCGTCACTCGAACAAAACGACGGACACCTCCACAGAGAAGGTTTGGAATCGCTAGGAGAGCGATCATTCGAACGTTCTACAAACTATGTACGTACGTCACACTTCCAAGCATTTCTTCCGCGCTACCAGTCAATTTCTGATTAGGCTCGGTTTTGCTGCCACTAGTAACAGCAGCAGCCGATGGACGCTTTTCGGGCGAGGGACTGAGGAAATGATCAAAGAATGCGTTTCGATTTCTCAACGTCACTTTGCATTCAGCACGTACCCGTTTGCTCTGCGGTTCTTCATAACAATCGTCAACACTTGAGGCTAAAATTTCTTAACTAATACAGTCAGGCACTTAACGCCGTTTATGGTACTGGCATATAAGGTACCGGTACCATATGGTACCCCCACATACCCTATATGCGGTACCCCTACCATCGCATTGGTACCGGTACCGGTACCATAGGTACCACTCTGTTCAAATTTCGTACCATATACAGTATGGTAGTGGTACCATACAGACATGGGCTAGCATTTCGGCTGATGAGGGGTAGAGTTTTCAATTCCTGAGGGTGCTGGGGGGTAGGGGGGCTGACGGGGTGGTAAGCCGAAAAGTGCGACTTTTGGCTAAATCAAGGTTGTTTGGCTTATTTTTCATTAAAATAAGTTAAAATAAGCTATTCTGAGCTCATCTACACTGTCGTGTGAGTGCGTGTATGAGTATTGGCAATTGGGTTTTAGGTGTGAATGATATTAGCATAGAGTGGTGTATACGCGGAGCTATCACCCCTCTGTTGTAAAGCATCTCTGCTATAACTGGCAGGTTAGCGAGACTGGTCCGCTACCGGCCAGTGTGTGTGTAATTGTAATCCTTCTGCGTGTAGCAGCCACCTTGTTGCCATTTCTAACTATTTGGATATATGACGGCCGCCCTCGCTAATCGTGGCATACTAGCACCGTGCTGCAAACAACTACACTCACGCGCCGACCACCGCCATCCGCGCCACCGTGTCACCGACGACGCCAGTCAATTCGCAGCTATCGGTCACTACAATTCATCGCCACCTACTGTCAACGTTATTGGGTGCAGTTATTTGGACTGCCACCTAATTGTCGCCGTCATCCAACAAACCGCAGATCGCTGCTGCCTGTTATCACCAACGGGGCCGACGCAAGATCGGGACGCCGACCAAAGCCGACCCAGCGCTGTAGTCAAAGGGCACCGTTTATTGGGACGCCGATACACGCAACCAGCGACCCAGCGCACAACAACCAGCCAGCCAGCCGATCGGCGCCAAATTCAAACAGTGGCAACAAACAGCAGTGGCAATGACTGATCAGGAACAACGGCAGAACCCAGGACCAGCCAACCCGATTCAGAGGGAAGCAAGAAGAGCCTGGAACATCCCAGACGTCCAACCATTCTGGCCTATCGGTAGTCCAGAACCAAGGTCATGGACCAACTTCCTATCGGAGATGGAGTTGTGGATCGAGCAACAAGAGATGAAGGAGGGCGTTCACATGACAGACCATGAACTCAACAGCGCCATCACCAGTCGCCTCGGGCCTCAGGCGTTCGAGAGATTCAGGGACAGTGTTGGCCTGGATCGAGCAACAACAACGTACCATGACTACAAGGAAGCACTCAGTAAGCTGTTAAAAGTGAAACGGTCTGCAGTCAGAGCCTATAATGAGTTCACTTCCATCAGACAGCTACCTGGAGAAACAACAACAGAGCTGCTCTGCCGTCTTAGGAGGGCAGCCACTGAGTGCAATCAGCAGAACAAGCCCATCAACTACTTCATCGCTCTACAGCTGGTTTGTGCTATAAGCATACATGTAACAGGTCATCCGCCGATGGGGGAGGGGGGTTGGGGGGGGTCTGGCGCCGGCTGGGGGGGTCTGAGCCAAAATTTAACTATCTCAGGACTGCCAGAGACGCTCATTCAGTCACTGTTTCCTGAGTTGAGGACCACACCAACTGACTGTCGCCTCCGCAATTTTGACTGCTCACATGTCAACGCTGACCTACGGACTTTCCCATGCAAAGTCATCCATGGCCATCGGTCAGCCCAAGCCCTGTTCTATGTCCTGCCAGCTCAATGTAGTGCTGTTTTGGGACAGGACTGCATCCAAGCCCTGGACCTGCAACTCTCGGGTGGAGATTTGTCAGTGAAGACAATCACAGGGGCATCTCAGGGCCTTCAGTCAAGACCTCAACCCTCCTCCAGTCAGGGTTCTGTTGTGTTTCGGTCGTTGTTGTTGCACTTCCAGTTACCAACTCTGTCCTACCGGCTGTCTGCGGTGCAGTTGTGGAGCAGCAACAGTTTGTTTACTCTTGCAGTAAACCAACGTCCGAACAACAAACTAGTATCACACACACGCACTACTAATAGTCCAACCGCACACTAACACAACACAACACAGAGAGAGGCGGTCGACTGACTAACATAGCATTTATGTATGTCCAGACACATCAACCACCCCTTTCCTTTTTAGAGGGTAATCTCGGGCTGCCTGCATCTTCCTGGCATTCCACAGTTGACCGTCTGAGAGTCTGTACTTGAATCTTCCCAACATTGCCATCACTGTGTAGCACTTCTTGGACCAGGGCGACTGTCGCTTTTGAGCATGGCTTTTCCTGACACGAACGCTCTGTCCTTTGCGGTAGACTTGCTGCCAGGGCGGCTTCCTTCTGCCCGAGTTGGTGTCAACTTTGTGCGATTTCTCACTGTCCGCGGCAGTCCCACTTGCCTTCTCCAAATCTCCCTTCCCTTCCTCCTCTTTGGGGCATGACTGTTGAGAGTTGTGGGCTCTGCGCCACTTCTGTTGTCCTGGCTGCACTTGACTGGTTGCCCTCGGTTCAGTGTCTTGCACAGTTGCGCTTCTGGGGCCCTCCTGGATCGTGGTGCCGTTTGAATCCACATCAATACGCACTCCTCCCAGTACACGCAGCACATCCATGCCCAGTGTGTTCTTGCACGAATCTGCGAACACGTAAACTGGCATTGTCACTGATCGTCCTTGTAACGATAACTGTGCCCTGAATTGTCCGGCGGTGGCAATGTGTGAATTGTCAAAGTTCACGAGTCGCTTGGCTGGCTTGACTGCAGTCGTTCTGAAGCTCCTGCGCCACTCTGACTCCGTGATACCAGTTATATCTGAGCCTGTGTCTACCAACATCGGTACCACCTGACCCTTGCGGTCCTTGTGTGGTTTGATCAGCACTTGGCAGCATACTGACTGTTGTAGACATCGATTGGCGGTGCGCTCTCTTCTGGCTGCTACCCCAACTCGAATTGCTCGATTCTTGTAACTGGTTGACCCTGATCTGCACATCTTAGCGAAGTGACCAACTCTCTTGCAGTTGCGGCACTCTCGTCCCTTTGCTATGCACGAACTGGCGTTTTCTATGTGACCCTGTCTGCCACAGGCTGCGCAGACTCCCTCTGCGTCTGACTCCCTCTCCATGTCCGACTCAGAATCGCTTGCAGGCATAGCGGGCTGGGGATGGCGCTCCTGGCCTCCTCTCTGCCCCTTCAGTCCTCTGCGCTGATTCCGGTCCTGACTGGCCGCTCCGATCTGCCCAGGTAGACCTCCCGTCAGTTTGGCAGCATCCTGGCGCGCCGTCTCATGTGCTTGTGCGATGTCGGCAAATCTGTCTAGTTTGACTTGTCTCTCAGCCAGCAACTTCTCCTGTGTCTCGCGGCAGCTCATTCCCTTGACCAACTGTATGGCCAGCAGGTATTCTTTCAGGTCCGCCTCTGTGATGACACCTTCTGTGACTGGGAAACTGCACTTCTGGATCAGCAGGCGTAGCTCCCTCATGTAGTCAGCGATTGGTTCACCAGAGTTTTGCGACCTCTGCAGAAAATCGAAGTGAGCTCTGACTGCATTGGTGGGGCGATGAAATACACGTCTGGCAGCCGCTAGCAGATCTGCATAGGAGGTAGCCTCATTGCCGAACTCTTTCTGGCTCGCCAACTGTGACAATGCCGCAGCTCCAATGTATGAGATCAGGAACTCCTTCTTCTCCTTGTCTGTGAGCTTGCCCTCTGCAGGTCGAGTTGCGTCCACACTGGCAACGAATGAGCTGAACAGCCGCTCCCACAATGGCCATGACAGCACGGGTTGTTCTCCTGTATGTGTCCAGTAGCGATCTGGCGCTGGCAGGTAGAGTTTGTTCATGCCGGGCTGTGCCATCTCAGTAGGTAGCGCTGTTGTCTGTCAGTCTCGATGAACCACTCTGGTACAGCACGTGCGACCCTGGTCCACACCGATACGACGGCGATGTCTGTAGTCCCAGTCGGTAACGTCTGCACGCAGGTGTCCACTTGAGCACTTGGTGGTGGCTGGCGCGTGTCTTGAATCCAAACCAAAGTCGCCACTGTTGTGTTTCGGTCGTTGTTGTTGCACTTCCAGTTACCAACTCTGTCCTACCGGCTGTCTGCGGTGCAGTTGTGGAGCAGCAACAGTTTGTTTACTCTTGCAGTAAACCAACGTCCGAACAACAAACTAGTATCACACACACGCACTACTAATAGTCCAACCGCACACTAACACAACACAACACAGAGAGAGGCGGTCGACTGACTAACATGGCATTTATGTATGTCCAGACACATCAGGTTCAAGTGCAAAGGACCAGACCTACAAAGCGCTCATTGGAGGGCACTACCCTGCTCTCCTCAGCATTGAGATGGGATTGATTCCAGACCTGCAACACAGGATTGAACTGGAGCCTGACATGAAGCCCTATGAGTGCAAGGTGCGTTCAATTCCAGTCTACCGCCAAGAAGGTGCCCTGAAAGTCATTCAAGAGTTGGCAGATCTAGGAATTTGGACAAAAGTCGATCGTTCCACCGTGGTCAATCCAATGGTGGCCGCAGACAAACCTGATGTATCAATGCGGGTCACCACCAACCTCACTTGCCTCAATCGCTTTGTGAGACCAGTGCGCTTTCCACTACCAAACATCCAGGATGTCCATCAGCGCCTAGCCAAGTCTACTGTGTACAGCAACCTTGACCTGGTCAAGTTCTACCACAACATCGCACTGCATGAAGACAGCAAGCCACTCACTGCCACCATCACTCCATTGGGACTGTTCCAGTACAACAGACTTCCAATGGGACTGTGCGATGCCGGCGCTGTTGCTCAGAAGTTCATTTCTGAGTTGCTTGGAGACATTCCTGGGTGCATTCCCTATGTGGATGACATCATCGTGCATGCTCCAGACAGACACCCACGATAAAATTCTTCACCGGGTTCTGGACAGCTTGGAAAAGGCCAACCTTCGCCTCAACATTAAGAAGTGTCGTTTCGCCCAGTCAGAGATCAAGTTTCTGGGTCGGGTGGTGTCACACAGAAGCATCAAGCCTGCCAAGGAGAACTTGCAGCCAATCGTGAACTTTCCTGTGCCATCCAACACCAAGGAGGTCCAACGATTTCTGGGTATGCTCAACTACCAGTCAGAGTATATTCCAGAGCTGCACCAACTGGCAGAGCCACTGAGAGCACTCACAAGAAAAGCGCCAAGCAAGGCAGGGAAGACAAGCAAGCAGTTTGTCAAATTCACATGGGGTGAGAAGCAACAACAAGCTTTCAACAAGCTGAAAGATGCTGTCTCAAAGGATCTGCAACTGGCACTGTTCGATCCAAACAGGCAGACCATCTTGACCACTGACGCAAGTGACTGTGGGATTGGTGCTACCCTCAGCCAGATCCAGCCTGATGGGACTGAGCGACCAATTGCCTATGGCAGTCACACACTTGATGAGCACCAGCGCAACTACTCAGCCAGTGAGTGAGAAGCCCTCGCAGCCATGTACTTTGCTGAGTATTGGGAGAAGTTTCTGCTGGGCCGCCACTTCATTCTCAAGACTGACCACCAAGCGCTCACCTCCTTGCTGAAGCAGTATGGCAATGGCAGGAAGAGTGCGAAGTTTGAACGTTGGTTCGAACGCCTCAGTGTCTTCAACTACACTGTGCAGCACACACCAGGCAAATCCAACGTTGTGGCAGATGCCCTCAACCGAATCCCTGAGTCAAAACGAGCCAGGACTGCAACCTCCGGTGTGCCAGACCCGTTTGTCAAGGCACTACATGCTGTGACAGAGCAAATCAAGGGACCAACGTGGTCAAGCCTCCAGAAGCTCACAGCCAAGGACCCCATGCTGCAGCAGGTTATCAAACACCTCAAAGCCAGCACCTCCAAGGACCGGTTGCCAGCAGTGCTCAATCCCTACAAGTCTGTGTGGGACCAACTGACTCTAGAAGATGGATGCGTGTCAAGAGAAGGCCGGGTCGTCGCGCCTCAGCAGTTGTGGCAAACGATTCTCCAACTTGCACACAAGGGCCACCCTGGCATCGACCGCATGAAACGCCTGCTTTGCACCTGCTACTGGTGGCCTGGTATGGACAAACAGGCTACTCACACTGTCAAGTCGTGCCAGCCGTGCGAACAGAGCTCCAAGTCTACCCCCAAGGTAAAACAGCCTGTCCAGGAGCGACCACGACCTACCAAACTGTGGTCAGAGCTTGCAATCGACATCACTGGCCGTTTTGCTAATGCGCCAGAGGGAAGAGGATACTGTGTAGTCTTGATCGACTACATGTCAAGCTTTCCTGAAGTGCTGTGGACAGAGGACACCACCAGCACCACCATCATCAATTGGCTGAAGGAGTTGTTTGCAAGGTATGGACACCCTGCTCAAATCCTCAGTGACAACGGTCCTCAGTTTGTGAGCCATGAGTTCGTCAATTTTTTGACAAGCAGAGGCATCAAACACCTGCGCATCACGCCATACATCCCTGAGCGTAATGGCCTAGTGGAGCGGTTCAATGGGACGCTGAAAGGTGTTGTGGAAACACTCCCACCCAACCCCAGCCGCCATGTGTGGGATGCAGCGATGCTCAACTTCTTAGCCAACTACCGCACAACTCCTGGCAATTATTGTAGCCAGAGTCCTGCCGAACTCATGTTTGGAAGGCATGCACGCTTGCCTTTCCAATTCACTCAGCCAACCACTCAACCAGCGCCTGCTGCCGCAATACCTATACCTCAGCCTCAAGCTCCAGTGGACCGAAAGCTCATTGGAAAGCTGTACCACCCAGGTCCATTTCGGAAGGGGGAGAAGGTTTGTGTGCGAAGACCAGCAGCGCAAATCCGCAAGGGACAGTCACCCTACACCAAGCCACTGCTAATCGTGGAAGTTTTGGGTTTCTGGACCTACCGCTTGGAAGATGGCCAAGTAGTCAATGCTCGCAGGTGCAAACGCCATTATGCCAGTCCCACTGCACCCCAAGATGATGACTACGTGCAACGACCTAACGGCCCGGCCAGAGGTCATGGGACTCCACGTGTTAAAACGCCACCGCAGCAGCCGACTCCTCGGTCAGCCACACCATTCTACACGCCGCCACAGCAACGCTACAACTTGCGAGACCGGCAGAAGATTAAAGCTCCGAGACGCCTGATTGACGATCTTTGATATGTTGCTGTGTGCTCTCTGTTCGTTCTTTTGATACCTGCCGGCAACATCACCCTCTCATTTCGAGGAGGGGGGTGGTGTCGTGCGAGTGCGTGTATGAGTATTGGCAATTGCGTTTTAGGTGTGAATGATATTAGCATAGAGTGGTGTATACGCGGAGCTATCACCCCTCTGTTGTAAAACATCTCTGCTATAACTGGCAGGTTAGCGAGACTGGTCCGCTACCGGCCAGTGTGTGTGTAATTGTAATCCTTCTGCGTGTAGCAGCCACCTTGTTGCCATTTCTAACTATTTGGATAAACGACGGCCGCCCTCGCTAATCGTGGCATACTAGCACCGTGCTGCAAACAACTACACTCACGCGCCGACGACCGCCATCCGCGCCACCGTGTCATACACCTAATCCAGGCATATTTTTATCATAATTTTCTATACAAAATTCTTCCAAAAAATTCCTGAGGGGGAGGGTAGGTCAGAGCCTGAGGGAGGCCAACCCCCCTCAGCCCATTGCCCATGTCTGGTACCATAATATAATGGTACCGGCACCCATGGCCATGGGTAGGGCTACCATAATATGGTGTCGGTACCATAAACTTCGTTAAGTGCCTGACTGTAATACCCAATTCATTTACAAAACCTACGTACAGGAGCTAGCGAGACACGCAGAAACCCTGTCAATCACTTGTTGAAGCGTGGAATTTCGTGGCACCACATTGGGATAAAGCTTCTCGGGCTGTAGGTAAGACACGAAGTCTCGAACCTCACTCAAAGAACTGTGACTGGAATACTGAACTCGGAAAACGTCTCCATCCTCGTAAGCCACGTCACTGAAATCAGACAGATACCGGCACGCTTCTGCCAATAATAGAACATCTTTACTTTATGGTAAGCATTTGACTGAACCACATCATTGATGGCTTTATAACCATGACGTTTCGATCCCGCGGACGGCAGTTGTCACACGACATCCTCTAGAATGTCTACACTACATATTTGCTAGAATTGGGTGTAATCATACAGGTCTCTTAGAGCCTCTCTTCTTTTTCGATTTATCACTAAACGCATCGTCCGAATCCTGCCAATTCATAATTAGACGCGTTTTAGTAGGAGGTGAATGTCATTTATTTACCCAAAAAGAGCAGGCGTGTATACGAGCAGCAGAATCATCCGTCACCGCTTCAGATAAGCCAGGAATACTTTGGTAGATAAGCAACTTTTGACCGGACACGTGAATTTTAGCCTTGAACTCCTTGGCCAAATTGACCAGAATAAATTCGTGACCGTACTTGGCTGAAATAGTGACCAGTAGCCATCAGCAGACAAAATAACCAAATTACCAGCAAAATACAGCAGGACTTTGTGAGACTGCTTTTCGTTGAGCCAATCGGAAACCAGCTCTTTGATGGCACTGAGACTGGTCTGACGAGACGGAATATTTAGAGCTTCTGGCACACAGAAAGTACTATCGAAGTAGAGTGACTTGATTCTCTTTACTCTGCAGCGAGCGAGTGCAGTAATTCTGTGTGCAAACAGATCCAGTCAAACTGATACCCGCCCGAGGAGTGGCGAAGCTGCTTCATATTCTCCAATTCGTCTAATGACAGTCTAACATCACCTGTGTACAGCACCACACCCTGACCACCCTCGAATAAAAACCTGAAATACTACTGTCTTTCAGTTTTTACAATCAGAGGAAGTAACAACAAACGGTTATGATGGCTGTAAATTATTGAAGAGGCTTGAACAGTCAGGCGCTTAACGCCGTTTATGGTACCGACACCATATAGTACCGGTACCTAGGGTAGTGGTACCATATTATATAATAACGGCACCATGGTATTATATTAGCCCTTTAGCCTTTCTGCTTTACATTAATGACTTAGCTAGCGTCATCCAAAACTGCTCGATTAAGCTATTTGCCGATGACTGCAAGATCTATTTAGCAGTGAAGCGTCAAACCGGTTTTGAAATGCTCCAAAATGACCTACAGCTGGTGGCAAACTGGGCTGAAAGATCCCAACTTAAGATTGCTTTTGAGAAAAGTGCTGTTTTGCATCTAGGATACGGTAATCAACGCACGCAGTACGTATTTAATACTACGCAAATCCCCATCGTGGAAAGCGTTCGAGATTTAGGTGTAGTCTTAGCGAAAGATCATTGGCAGTATATTTCTTTCTCAAATCATTGCACAGAAGTTTCAAAAAAGGCTTTTTCAAGAGCTGCTTTAATTCACCGCAGTTTCGAGTATAAAAACCGTGAATTTCTCACTCAACTGTTCAAGATCTATGTAAGACCTACCGTAGAGTACGCGTCTGTAGTCTGGTCTCCCCATCAGCTTGAAGATATTGACAGAATAGAGCGAGTGCAGCGCTGGTACACAAAGCGCATCCCTGGGCTAGCAACAACAGACTACAAAGGCCGTCTAGAGGTGCTAAATTTACAACCTCTTGAGCTTAGACGTTTCATGGCAGACCTGATATACGTTTTTAAGTTAGTTTACGGATTAGTCGATCAAAAGTTAGACCGGTTTTTCAAACTGCCTTCTCAAGATCCTAGCCATTTGCAGGCACGAACAAGGGGACATCCTCTCAAATTAATCCCAGTTAACCCGACTGGTCCAGAGTTTCACTATCTGGACTGTAGACAAAATTTCTTTAACATGCGTGTGTACGATATCTGGAACAATTTGCCTGCGGAAATAGTTTTACAACCTAACGTTAAACAGTTTAAAGTAAAACTCGAGGAGCATTTTAAGCAAGACATCAGAAACTTGAAGTTTCTCAAGGGTAGGGGCATAAAAGTCTGAATAGGCCCGCCTCTCTCCCTCCCCCCACATTCCCACAGATCTGATTCTTACAGTGTAAAATCAATACACCCGCACTAATGTATGTACATACAAATGGTTAATGTACGTAGTTTAAATGTTCACAAATGTTTGCGTTCTGGTATCGCTTGTATATCGTTGCTATCAGTGTTGTTCCCAGTAAATTTACTGAGTAAAAGTTACTCGGTACTTAGTTATTTTGAATTACAGTAAGTACTTTTACTTACCGGCAAGAATTTTTCTTAATTTTACTTACTGAATACCGAGTTTAAATTTTGAATTACTCAATTAGAAAAAAATTCGGTAAACTCAGTACTCGGTAATTTACTGAGTTGTTTACTGAGTAAAAGCTTCTGAAATAGGCAGCTCGTCGCATGTGTGTAGTAAATTGCGATTTTCACGGCTTGTATAACCCCAACTTTGTTTGCGCGGTAGAATTGCTATAATCAAATTCAAAGACTCGGTATTTAGGTTAGGATTAGGAACTATATCTACTACTATTAGCTGTATTTTGTTTTGATTGACATTATTTTCATCGGTCTGAGCTGTGGGGAAATGATGAAAATTAGAACAAATCTTCACTAACCAATTTTTCCAGGCTTTTCATGTAAAGCAGGATACCAGAGCCTCTGGTCACTACTATGTTATTGTGTGCATATTTTAAGGCGTTCCAACCATGCTAATTAGTAAAATAAATAATGTGAAATGGCGATTAAAAATTTCAGTAGCTAAAAGCTATATCAGGAAAGATTTTCAGATAAATTTTAACATATTTCTGAATGTTGAAGGTTTTACCGAGTTTACTCAATTGTTTACTGAGTACTTACCGGCTTTTCTTTGAAAAACCCAGTACTTACTCGTACTTACCGAATTTCAAAAAATCTGGATTTACTTACTGAATACTTACCGAGTTTCAGAAATTTGAGCTAGGCACAACACTGGTTGCTATTATGCACGTGTATGTTTATAATTTAAATTTTTGTCTCTGTAATCGTAACTGCATAGTGCCTTCCAATATTTTATTTTATTTTTACTGTATTTTGAGTTTATAAAATAGATTTTTAGAATTATGTTTATTAGTCTGATTACTAGTTTTAGTATAGTAATATACCAATCTACTGTAATATATTGATACAATGTACAATGTATTTACATGTTTTGTAACATTAGTGCCTGTGCTTGCATTGGATGTTCTTGGTGGTGGGTAAAGCGCCAAATAAATAAATAAATAAATAAATAAATAAATAAATAAATATGGTACCGTCATCATATGGTACCCCCACGTTCGGCGACTGTTGTGCTACCATACGTATATGGTGCCACTAGCCTAGGTGCCGGCACCATATGGTACCGTCATCAAATATAGCACCCCCACGTTCGGTGACTGTGGTGGTACCATAGCCTAGGTACCGGTACCATATAAAGCGTCAAGTGCCTGACTGTTGAAAAAAACACTTATCAAAAATGCGTTTAAAATTCACAGTTTTAATTTTACTCATTTCTGGCCCAATTTTTCCTTCACATAACTCTTTTCACAAAACTGAACCCACCAAGCACACTGGGTACAGCTACGTATTTATTTGCATAACCGAAAACAAAGCAAACGTACATGACAGAACCAGGGCAGTGACCGGCGGGCAAAAGAGTGACCAGCACTGTTTGTCCTTCAGCATCTTCAATAACTAAAGGGGCGCCGCATTCCAGGGCCTCTATGTGAGGTTGCAGAGCTGTGTACCGCGAGTCCCACGACAGGAGTCTGGCCGTTATGTCGTGACAATACAACTTGCAGCACCTTAAAGCAGTACCTATTATGTGCATTTATTTGCTACCTTTCACAAAATTACTTAGTCTGCAATCGCGAAATAAATCTCTCACTATCAAGCCCGATCATGTGATCTGAAATAACGCTCTATAGTACAGTCAGGCACTTAACGCCGTTTATGGTACTCGCACCTACAAGTACGGTGGTACCGGTCCGGTACTTATAGGGTAGTGGCACCATGGTGACGGTACCTTATACCTCAGTCCCCCAATGTGGGGGTACCATATGTATATGGTGCCGGTACCTTAAATGGTGCCACTACCCTAAGTACCGGTACCATACATACAGTATAGATAAAAAATGTCCCATCGCTTTTTCAGCCTTCACTCAAACGTTTCGTTCTCAGTCATTTCTTTACCGATTTGGCTCAAATTTTCAGGAAAAATTAATAACATGGTTGGCTAAATATTCTGCAAGTTTAGTGCCAAAATTCCGACTCATACTGGTTTTATGACCCAAAAACTAGGAATGAGTGTAGTCCACCCAAATATATTTTTTTTCGGTAATACATTGTTTTTGAAATTCCCCAATTTTAGTGCCCTTTGAGCTACAGGGCTGCCTGCTTAGTATGTTATGCCCAATAACAACACCAATCATTCCTGCAAGTTTCAGGCCTGTACTCCTTGTATTACCGAAAAAAAAATTTGCGTGGACCACCCTCATTCCTAGTTTTCGGGTCATAAAACCAGTACGAGTCGGAATTTTGGCACTAAACTTGCAGAATATTTAGCCAACCATGTTGTTAATTTTTGCTGAAAATTTGAGCCAAATCGGTAAAGAAGCGACTGAGAACGAAACGTTTGAGTGAAGGCCGAACAAGCGATGGGACATTTTTTTATCTACTGTATACTATGGTACGGGCACTTTATATGGTGCCAGTACCATAAATGGCGTTAAGTGCAAGTAGCAAAACGAGATATGCACGGAAGCTGACCCTGATGACAGTGAGATAAAAAAAATGCAGAAGAGGACAAGTTCTCTCCATCGAAGCGGTCAATCGATATGAAGCGATACTCCTGCATTCTACCCGGAAACGAACTCATGGCGGTCAGCCAGCACCTGTGTGTACGTACAATAGGCTGTCTGTAATACCATCAACAAGGTGGCAGAGACGATATTTGAAATTGTAAGCAGGGATATTCCCGTAAAGCCAGACTAAGCTACCAAATAAAAACAAACACTTTTACTTTATGTAACTGCAGCGTACAACTCAAGTTGTGCAAGCTCTGACAGAATGTCGTATAAGGCACAATATCACTATCGACACGGAGCAAGAATGACGTAAGTGAACAAGTGTGAACGAGATCAAATAAAATGACGAGATTCAGCCTGCTTACTGGGCTCGAAGCACTTTAAGCACCTTCTCAACGTTGAGGTCCTAAAATAGTTCTAGAAAGGTGACCAGTTTTCAATTGGCCACAAATGTAGCTGAAATAAGGGGAGTTGCGATTGTTTCCCGATGACTCTATGTTAGATCCACTCCAACAGTCAGGGAAATAACAAAATATGGTACCAGTACAGATATCTCCACGCCACGCCCAAGTGGCAAGAGAAATGCTGTAAGTCAAGTACAGATATATAGAAACGGTACGATAGACCGGTTCAACGTCAAGTGGTAGCATATGGTACCCCTTCGATCGAGACCTCAGGTGGCACCATAATGATAACCATATGGTACCCTTATGATTTTATGATTTGATCGAAAGGGTACCATAATGGCACCAATACCGTAAGGAAGTGGTGTACCGGTACCATATATTATGTTGTTATTTCCCTGACTGTGCAACAGAAAGAAGAGCTACCTTGTAACTGAGCGCAGCAGCTCCGTTATGAACCAGCAGCACCGTCATCTTCTTACTGAACTTGAGATCAGGCAGCAACTTTGGAGTGAGCCTAAACTTAGCCTACATAACAGTCGGCAGTTCTTATGGGCACTGGGGCAGACAGCACAGGACGTCAACATCAGGAACTCTCTTATAGACTGGCACATACAGGTCTAACCGTTAAAACAACTCGCATGCCTAGTTGCACTTAGACGTGTGGTAAGATGTTGCGGGTGGCCCTGACACCACCTGGGTCGGTTTTGCAAGAAGTCATTCTTTAGCCCGGGGGACCGGCCTTGCGCACAGACTCCCTTTAGCTTCCCAGCCGACGGTGGTACCCTTTTATGTACTCGCAGTTGGTGGGGCTTTGCTAAGTCCAGTTCCAGTCAGACTGCTTTCGAACCAACTTCAACCGCTAGGGATGCAAGGCAGCGAGTTAACCACTGAGCCAACGACGCGACAACGCGGTCTAGCGGTTGGGCAGTGCAAACAGGGCGACATGTAGGTAGTGAAACAGATAGAAGCAAGATCAGATCGTATGACTTCGGTCCCCTGACAGCAAAATTACACCACTACAAGAGCACTTACATGAAGTACTGTGTGTTAGCGAGACCAGAAGCTGAGCCACTGAGCAAGTCCACCATTAAATTGAACATCTTACGTTCGTTCTCCGCGTCCATACCTCAACATCTACCGTATATCAATCTGGCAACTAACGCCGTTTATGATACTGGCACGTTATATGGTACCACCACAGACCCCGAACGGAACGGGGGGTACCATATGGCGGACGGTACCATATATGGTGCCGGTACCTAATATGGTACCACCACAGACCCCGAACGGAACGGGGGGTACCATATGGCGGACGGTACCACATATGGTGCCGGTACCTAATATGGTACCACCACAGACCCCGAACGGAACGGGGGGTACCATATGGCGGACGGTACCATATATGGTGCCGGTACCTAATATGGTACCACCACAGACCCCGAACGGAACGGGGGGTACCATATGGCGGACGGAACCATATATGGTGCCGGTACCTAATATGGTACCACCACAGACCCCGAACGGAACGGGGGTACCATACGGCGGACGGTACCATATATGGTGCCGGTACCTAATATGGTACCACCACAGACCCCGAACGGAACGGGGGTACCATACGGCGGACGGTACCATATGGTGCCGGTACCTAATATGGTACCACCACAGACCCCGAACGGAACGGGGGTACCATACGGCGGACGGTACCATATATGGTGCCGGTACCTAATATGGTACCACCACAGACCCCGAACGGAACGGGGGTACCATACGGCGGACGGTACCATATATGGTGCCGGTACCTAATATGGTACCACCACAGACCCCGAACGGAACGGGGGTACCATACGGCGGACGGTACCATATATGGTGCCGGTACCTAATATGGTACCACCACAGACCCGGAACGGAACGGGGGTACCATACGGCGGACGGTACCATATATGGTGCCGGTACCTAATATGGTACCACCACAGACCCCGAACGGAACGGGGGTACCATACGGCGGACGGTACCATATATGGTGCCGGTACCTAATATGGTACCACCACAGACCCCGAACGGAACGGGGGTACCATATGGCGGACGGTACCATATATGGTGCCGGTACCTAATATGGTACCACCACAGACCCCGAACGGAACGGGGGTACCATACGGCGGACGGTACCATATATGGTGCCGGTACCTAATATGGTACCACCACAGACCCCGAACGGAACGGGGGTACCATACGGCGGACGGTACCATATATGGTGCCGGTACCTAATATGGTACCACCACAGACCCGGAACGGAACGGGGGTACCATACGGCGGACGGTACCATATGGTGCCGGTACCTAATATGGTACCACCACAGACCCCGAACGGAACGGGGGTACCATACGGCGGACGGTACCATATATGGTGCCGGTACCTAATATGGTACCACCACAGACCCCGAACGGAACGGGGGTACCATACGGCGGACGGTACCATATATGGTGCCGGTACCTAATATGGTACCACCACAGACCCCGAACGGAACGGGGGTACCATACGGCGGACGGTACCATATATGGTGCCGGTACCTAATATGGTACCACCACAGACCCCGAACGGAACGGGGGTACCATACGGCGGACGGTACCATATATGGTGCCGGTACCTAATATGGTACCACCACAGACCCCGAACGGAACGGGGGTACCATACGGCGGACGGTACCATATATGGTGCCGGTACCTAATATGGTACCACCACAGACCCCGAACGGAACGGGGGTACCATATGGCGGACGGTACCATATATGGTGCCGGTACCTAATATGGTACCACCACAGACCCCGAACGGAACGGGGGTACCATACGGCGGACGGTACCATATATGGTGCCGGTACCTAATATGGTACCACCACAGACCCCGAACGGAACGGGGGTACCATACGGCGGACGGTACCATATATGGTGCTGGTACCTAATATGGTACCACCACAGACCCCGAACGGAACGGGGGTACCATACGGCGGACGGTACCATATATGGTGCCGGTACCTAATATGGTACCACCACAGACCCCGAACGGAACGGGGGTACCATACGGCGGACGGTACCATATATGGTGCCGGTACCTAATATGGTACCACCACAGACCCCGAACGGAACGGGGGTACCATATGGCGGACGGTACCATATATGGTGCCGGTACCTAATATGGTACCACCACAGACCCCGAACGGAACGGGGGTACCATACGGCGGACGGTACCATATATGGTGCCGGTACCTAATATGGTACCACCACAGACCCCGAACGGAACGGGGGTACCATACGGCGGACGGTACCATATATGGTGCCGGTACCTAATATGGTACCACCACAGACCCCGAACGGAACGGGGGTACCATACGGCGGACGGTACCATATATGGTGCCGGTACCTAATATGGTACCACCACAGACCCCGAACGGAACGGGGGTACCATACGGCGGACGGTACCATATATGGTGCCGGTACCTAATATGGTACCACCACAGACCCCGAACGGAACGGGGGTACCATATGGCGGACGGTACCATATATGGTGCCGGTACCTAATATGGTACCACCACAGACCCCGAACGGAACGGGGGTACCATACGGCGGACGGTACCATATATGGTGCCGGTACCTAATATGGTACCACCACAGACCCCGAACGGAACGGGGGTACCATACGGCGGACGGTACCATATATGGTGCCGGTACCTAATATGGTACCACCACAGACCCGGAACGGAACGGGGGTACCATACGGCGGACGGTACCATATGGTGCCGGTACCTAATATGGTACCACCACAGACCCCGAACGGAACGGGGGTACCATACGGCGGACGGTACCATATATGGTGCCGGTACCTAATATGGTACCACCACAGACCCCGAACGGAACGGGGGTACCATATGGCGGACGGTACCATATATGGTGCCGGTACCTAATATGGTACCACCACAGACCCCGAACGGAACGGGGGTACCATACGGCGGACGGTACCATATATGGTGCCGGTACCTAATATGGTACCACCACAGACCCCGAACGGAACGGGGGTACCATACGGCGGACGGTACCATATATGGTGCCGGTACCTAATATGGTACCACCACAGACCCCGAACGGAACGGGGGTACCATATGGCGGACGGTACCATATATGGTGCCGGTACCTAATATGGTACCACCACAGTGGCCGAACGTGGGGTACCATGGTGCCACTACCCTAGGTAACGGTACCTTATATGGTGCCAGTACCATAACGACGTTAAGTGCCTGACTGTATAATCAAAAACAGGTGAGATACGTCTAATTTTTAATGCATGTCCTTAGGGAAAGAGACCAGAACATACCTTGATTAATTTCATCCACGCATCGAAACGGCACCTGCGACATTTGCTGAAGCGCCAAAATGTAGAGCATTGTGCTAACGCTACGCTCGCCGCCTGACTGTCGCTGACCGGTCAACACCTGCAGCGGCTCGCTCGGGCGAAACTTGACCAGAATCTCGATACCGTAGTCGGAGAAACTGTCCTAAACAGCCTCCGTCAGGCACCATACGCCACGAGAAATGTGACAGGCAAAAAGATCTTTTGTAGATTTGGCGTGTTTGCATGTTTACGTAGAAAGGCACCATCCCAAGTTAAGGAGGCTGCCGGACCTTGTGTCTCTTCCTGCTCTATACAGGGTTCGTGCGGCTTTTGTATAGCAAAATTCCCTGACCTTTCCCTGACTTTTCCATGACCAAAGTAAAAATTCCCTGACCAACCATGGTGAGGAAACTGCAACCAATCTGAGCAAATTTTAAAAAATTGGCTTGTAAAACGCAACTTAAACGGTACTCAGAGGGTAAATTTCCAGTTTATGTAGTAGTATAGAAAGTCAGAAGACCGATCTTCAAAATGGCGTTCTGTAAAGTTCTGACACGACCATTTGACGGCGAGATGTTTCTGCTGCTATCAAATTTTTCCCTGACCAGACACCAAATTCCCTGACTTTTCCCTGATTCCCTGACTTTTTTTAAATTCCCTGACTTTTCCATGACTCCCTGACTTTCCAGGTCCCGCACGAACCCTGTCTATAGCAGTTGGCTACTCCCAGTCCGAAAGGACAAAAAGCTACAACAACAACAACAAAGTACAAACATACCGGACTGTCGGGCTTTGCTAACTGCACTGCACCGGCAGAGCCGAAACCGAGATGCTCGAAGAAAGTGCTGAAATTGTGGCTGATATGAGCGATCGTTTCTTCCAGCCGCTCGATCCAATTATTTTTCTTGTCTTCGTAGCTCTCATGCATGGTTCTCAGCTGAAACCACATGGCAATTATTGTCTGCCTGTACAACACAGTTGTTTAAAAAAGTTCGAAGACCAAAAATTTTACTTTTTCTAAATTAAATTTTTTTTTAAAACCGTCTAAAAGGTGTTGTCCGGCATGCTAGTACACGTCAACTTTTCCACTTTTGCACCTCAAGTCAGTTAACAGGCCAGTTCGAAAACGACTATACAGGCCTAAATACTGCATAATTTCAACCAAAAACGTCTTTAGAGGCACTTCTAAAGTGAATCCTAAGGAAGAACTTCTTAAGCAGTTGTTGTTAGACTTAGTGTAAAAGAAGTATTACGCTGGTTGCTAGATAAAATGTTGGCTACTGTGAAAGAATTTACTAAAAATTGCATGTATGTATGTGCATTTTCCGACTTTCAAAATTTTTAATTTGCTTATTGATTGCTCAGATAAATTTTTTACGTTTTTTTAAATTTTACCTTACTGTGCAGTATTTTCAAGTCTCGAATAAAAAATTTGTCGCAAAGACACTCACAGTTCGTTCGGAGTCGTCCAATTGTTTCTGCATCTTCTCAACTTCAACCGATAATCTCTTGTGCTCTTCGTACGCCTAAACCACATCACCGGTAGCGTAAAAGTAAGCAGCTAAGTGGAAGTTCACACCATCCGTCTGCCAGGTCCTTGCACCTCCATCTTTGCCTTTTCCTGAGCTAATGACCGGTTGACAGCTTCCAAATCATTAATACCTTCATTAGTTGCCAGTTTATCCAATTCCTGTAACAGTGATACCCATATTATTACCCGGAAAAAAGGATTGGGGCATACATAGGTCGGGAGAAATCTGTAAGGGTGTCTGAGGTCGCCTTGCGGAGACCAAAAATCGCTGTAAAATTGTCTCCTCTATTTAAAAAAGCACACACTTTTCCGGTTAGGGGTTAACTACCGGTATGACATTCCGTCAAGTGCCTGACAGTCTAAAGCTACCTCATGATCAAGTAATCAAAATTTACTGCAATAGTGTCGTTGAACTTCTTCCGCTCTTCATCTGACAACCGGTCGACGTTTAGCGAACGCACTCCAAGAGCCTTCTGAAAGTTCTCTTTGGCAGTCGACAAATCAGCTTTCAGTTCATTCAGTCTGCGTTCGATCTGTTTGATGGCTTCCTTGAAAGAAAAGAAGAGTTAAGAAGACAAAAGACAAGAGACCACCAAACCTTTTGAGCGGTCAGGCCGGTCTGTAGCTGATTCAAAGCTTTCTCCTTCAGTTCAAGTTCATGGCGAATCTCAATCGTCTCAAACGAAGTCACCGCAATCGCCGCTATTACCTTCTCTTGTGATTCCTGAATCTAGTCGTTTGGGAAGAGCCAACACACTAAAGTAGCGCAAAAAATGTTCGCCATGTCTCGGCGTGTTGTGCTCTTCAAGAGTGAGTAATGTCCAAGCCCCAGAATCAGAAATTTGTTTAGGGTATAGACAAACAATGATCGGTCCTAAGAAGTGAGTTTGAAATGGTTAAGCAAGCCTACTCTATGGTTTTTTCCATAAATAACCCCATGGGTTTGTTTCAGGTTTTAGCACTTTTTTGGCCTCCATACTGAAACCAAAAATAATCCCATGTGCTTATTAATGGAAACTTCGTTTTTCCGCCGTTTTTCAATCAAATGCAAAAGAACAATACCGTTCAATGCTGTTTGTCAATGAATAATGATTCGGCAAATAATGTAGCTTTTCATTTTGGCTTCACTTTTCGATTTTCCCATCAATTTACCTTGCTTTTTGCAATGTTTTTGCTTGTTTTCACGCATTTACCTGCCACGACTCCCCATTTACGCCCACCTAGCCACACAAAATGTTGAAACCTACAGTAAGCCCACGTGGGCATATTGCTTTTGGAGGAGCGGCTTATTTTCGAAAAAACCCGGTATGTACAAGCAAACGTCATCACTACTATACTATACTGTACGTACAAAAGTGGAGTGGTAAGTAACCTATACTACAGCTCATGTCGTGATAGAGCGCTTACAGAAGCAGAAAGAAAAGAAAACGCACTATGGCTCTAACGAAAGCCCGGAATGCCTCGCTGTACTTGTGAGTCAAACTTTCAATGCGTCCTTTGAGCGTTGACGGACCAGAGTCCATGGCGCGGATCTGTCTTTGCAGATCGTCCATTCTGAAGTCAGAATCAAGCTAAACTAAGTTACCTGACGATAAAGGTCGAAGGTAAGAGTGCTCAGCACTCACTCACTCACTCACTCACTACAAAGAAGTTCGGGTAAAGACAGTAGATTTACCGCTCGGTCATGTCCTTAGCTCGTTGTTCTAATCTTTCTTTCTCGTTTCTTTTATGCACCAACTCCTGTCGTTCCTTGCGCAGCTGCTCGCCCTCTTTACTAAAGTCGTTCTTTCTCACGTTCAGTAGATCCAGCTCGATGGTCAATTGCTGAATTTTCAGTTCAATGTTCTGAAAATAGGGCTTAATTCAAGTCAATCTGCTAGAACTAATTTCTCGGACACTAGACACTAATTTCTAAACACAGTTATACAAAGTGATTGATTTACACATCCCGTGGTATTTCGGAAGCTCAGAACATTTTTGTTTGACGACCGAATCGGCTGATTTTTGGACCTGATACATAGACCTACTTAGCATTTTACTGTTTCAAATTTCAACAAATTTCAGGCACTACATCAGCACGTAGTGAAGCGAGTTTACTGTTAGGACACACAAAACAATGATGTACAGACTAGACCGGTGGGTTTATAACACATCTTTCATCAGTTATTATGCACTTCTACGTGACCACCACTGTTTTCAATCCCTTTCTGCTGCACTGGAAGTACTCCAGCAATGTTTATCTGTTTTGCCCTTTTCCGTGTTTTGTCCACACACTGCCCTCTTCCATAATACCGGCGGATGTTTGAATCGCTCGGGGGCTCGTGTTCTCTCACATTCCAGAAGGAACTTTTGATCACAGTGCTTTTGATCCACTCATCATACCACGTCACACAACTTACACGTTTCTTCACCGAAAAAGCTACATAACTGCTAAAAACGTCGGGTTATGCTAGAAACTGAATAAAGTGTGAATCCGCTATAGTTTAATAATGTTATCAACACCCAAACAGTAGCCTAATCGCACATTAGCCAAATATTTTAGCGCCAATTTTGGAAATTTTAGCTTGCAGTAGAATTGCCGGTTTTCAGACATCTCCTGATGAAATATGCTGAAACTTGAAACAGTAAAATGCGACGTATGTCCACATATCATATCCGAAAATCAGCCGATTCGGTCTGCAAACAAAAAAGTCCTAAGCTTGCGAAACAAAGGATATGTGAATCACCCTGCATTCAGCCTTCGTATAAATACCTCTTTGTCCCGTTGCAAGGGAGCAATACTGGCGGTGTCACATTCAGTATTAGTGGAACCTAGCAGTCTGGCTGATCTGAAAAAGCCTCAAATAGATCGTCACAGCTCTTAAAGACCAACAAAAAGCCAGCTGACACACTCACCGCAGCGCACTGTCGGTCGTACTGAGGCCGCCGCCGTAGCGCGACTTGCGCATTCGAATCTAAAAAGACGCTGTTGCACTAAAAACCAAAACCAGTAATAGAAAATGGTACGCTTTTCGAGGGCGTCAGAAAAAAGTTGACTCGAAGGTTGCTGCACTGCTCTGAGACGTGATCCAAATTGCGTTCCACTAGCGCAGTGCCAACTGGGATGGTGTCCACCTGAAACAGATGCCCAATAAATTCAAACGGTCGCCACTCAAACACTGTCAGCAGGCCAAATGTATAAAATACGTACATGTAAGAGGGGCATACATGCCAAAACCTACTGGGGCCAGACTCTGTGGACTAGAACCCACTATCAACACGAGACGATTTTTCTACCTCACCTTTCCCTCCTGACTTTTCTGGGAAGCAATGCTTTCCATTTTTTAGAATTTCAGACACCAAAATTGCTGAAATTCCCGGTATTAAAACAGCAAGTTAGGTCGTATTTAAACCCACATTAGAGTTTTTAGTGAAAGGTTAGCATGTTGTTGTAGTTATCTATCGATAGCACAGCTATGTTGTCAGCTCCCTCAGACTGTAAGAAGGTAGTGGGAAATAAGAAAGCAGAACAAAAACCTACATGACAGACGTTGCATATGTACTGCTTGACGGCCGGAGGTGCAGTGAAAAGGCCGTAGACAAAATCTCGAAAGTTAAGCCTAGCCAGAGCCGGTGGTAACTCGATAACAGGTCGCGTTCTAATCTGATCCTAAACCCATCAAAGAATTACAGAAACTACGCGCAGTCAGTCAGTCAGTCAGTCAGTCAGTCAGTAGTTACCGGGCGAACGATGCTGGTGGCCATTCGGAAGTTGCGTCTGGTGGCTTCGCTGAGAAAGCGGTTTTCGTCGTCTTGCGAGCCAAAGATAAAAATAAACATGTCCCGAGCGGCGATCACATTCTCAACAAAAATGGCATCTTCTCTGTTGTGCAACGCTATCTGAACCGATCGATTAATGGCGGTCGTCGGTGTAGCCAGGGTTCGTGCCGCTCTGCCGATCCAAAATCGCCTGACAAAAGCCAAAAATCCCTCTGACATGTTCAAAAATTCTTTACACTAAATGTAATATTTCTTACTAAAAAACTGATCTTAAGCATGTGCACAAATGCAATCATTTGTTACCGCCTAACCATAGCAAAATTTTTCGTAAAATCAACCTTCAAAAACGCGTTTAGAAAGCATGCTAAGCACAGATGTTACAGTTTTAGCAGTTTAAAGAGATCTTGTCGGGCCTTCAAAAATTAGCCTTCTAAAACGCACTCATATTGACTGAACTACATGCACTTTCATTGCTGCTGCTACAACCTACTGAATTGCATGTTTTTATGTAGTGACGCCCAAAATTTCCCCTGACTGGCACGAACCCTGGCACCGGTTCAGATAAACGATTACGTCCAAGAGAGGCACGAACACCTCGTGCTGGAACAAGGCTTTGTTATTCAAATACCACTCAAACATCATGGCCGCATCTTTGTTCTGCTGACGCAATCGACCAACTTTTATCCGGTCAATATCGTGCATCTGTGCCAAACGCCGTTCTATGTCTAAATACATTACAAACAAATTAACAACATACTCTAACGCCCAGCGCTAGGTATGGGAAGAGGGTATAATTCGACCAACTCTCAAAATATGATGGACGCCAACAAAGTTGCCACGCCATACCTCTTGTCTGCCTGAAACGTTTTTGCCACTGCTCAATTCAGAATTGACGTCGCTTTCTAACACTTGCGGAACCCCATATCCAACGTCGCAAAATTGACTTGGCGAAAAGGGGGGGCCGAAGAAAGGGAAGTGGGGGGTGCCATCGGCGGAGGGGAGGGAAGGGGATAAACACGGCCACGGGGAATGGGCAAAGCAACAAAACCCGCCCGCCACGGATAGAGAAGCAGCGGGCGAGGGAGGGGAAGAAAGGAGAGCCGAAGCGCGAAGAGAATTGGAGGTTAAGGAGCAAAAGTCGATTCCTAGAGAAACCGGCTCTTAAAAAAGCTTTTTGTAGGCTCATTTTGCGAAAACTATGAATTCACATTTTATAGGCAAAAACATCAATAAAATCAGGCGTATATGACTGAAAATTGGTCTGAAACAGTAGTACCAAATCATGAAAACGGACAAAAATTTGTTCCAACAAATATCGTAGGAGCAAGAAGACCTGACTTGGACTTGGCCTATCGGAAAAACCTCAAACCCCTTTTTGCATTATGAGTAATAATGTCAAACGCTTAACAGAAACGAACCACGACACTGACGTTCCAACGAAGCCTTCTTATCTTCGATGTCAGAAAACTGCTCTTGCAATCGTCTGCTTGATTCTCGACTGCCATCCAAATTAGCCTCAACGCTTCTCAAATTCAGCTAAAATGGTTGGCGTTAACGCCACCCATGGCCTTGTCTGACACTTAGTTAACAGAGCTTAACAATAGATGTACCAGCGAACACTAACAAAACGAACAGATTTGTGTTCGCCTGACACTGCCACTTTGTAAGAAAAGAACACCTGTAAATTCTGCGCTTTCAGCTGTTCCAATCTGTTCTGTATTCCGGAGCACTGTTCCTGAGTCTCATCTACTCTCTGTTCCAGTTGACTTCGTTGATCCAACTTGGCTTGCCAGCCCTCTTTGGCCTGGTCTATCTGTCGCACAAGAAACGTCCAACAAAATAAGTAGCTCAAATCAGACCGATCTACCTGTTCGGCAAGCTTGGCCAGTTCGCCTACTTTGTCCTTGGCCTGACTGCCGAGAAAGGTCAGCTGTGCTCTCTGCAATAACACCGGGCACAGACTAAATAGAGACTGCGTAAGATAATACAAACCTGATTGTTCTCTAGCTTAGAGGAAATATGCCGTTCTTTATCGCGCAGTTTGCGGATCTGTTCTTCCATTGGGTTGAACTTTGAACTCTGTTCTTTCAGTTTTTGCTTATCCGCTTCCAAAGCCTTCTTGCACTCACTTAATTCTTGCCGTTTCGCATCAAACAACTGCAATGCAGCAATACAACAATAGAGAAGAACGTATCACAACTAAAAATCACCATTTATGGTACCGGCACAGTTGTCAAAAAACTTTTGAAGGCCAAAAATTTTCGCTTTTTTTTAAATCGTCTTAAATGGGTCCAGCATACTAGTAGTACAGGTAGTTACAACAAATTTTCCACTTTTGCACCTGAGCCCAAGTATGATCCTAAGTAAGGATTTCTTAAGCAGTCGCTGTTAGGCCCAATGCAAAAGAAGTATTATGCAGGTTGCTGGATAAAATGTTGGCAGCTTCCAAAGAATTTACAAAAAATTGCATGTATGTACGTGAATTTTCCCACTTTTTCCTTAAATTTGCGTATTGATTTTTCAAAGAAAAAATTTTTTTAAGTCTTAAAAAAACTTCTTTTTAAATTTTTTCCCCTAACAACTGTGGGTACCGGTACCATATAGTACCCCCACGTTCGGGGCCTGTGGTGGTAACAGAACCAAGGCTAGGGGCATACATGTAACAGGTCATCCGCCGATGGGGGGAGGGGGGGTTGGGGGGGTCTGGCGCCGGCCGGGGGCGGGGTCTGAGCCAAAATTTTGAGAGGGGGGTAGGGCACTAAAAGACGCTCAAAAATCAAAGAAATCGCGATTTTTGGGCTAAAAATCGCCAAAATCGCTAATTTGGGCTGAAATACAGCTAAAAAGTGCTGTTTTGCAGGCGATTTTGGCAATTTTTGTGTCTGAAATTGTAAAAAATTGCAAAAATTTGCTCAAAAATTTACTTGCCAGAAAAATCTGAGGGGGGGGTCGGCGAAATCGTCTCGGGGGGGGGGGGTCTGGCCCAAGTCGGGTGGGGGGCAGACCCCCTGTTACATGTATGGCTAGGGGCATTATATACGGTATCTGCACCATTTATGGTACCGGTAGCATAAACGGCGTTACTAAGTGTCAGACTGATAATGCAGACTGCTCTACCTAAGACTAGTTATGCTTACCAAAGAGCGCATTTTAGTATAGAGCAGTTTAAGTTTGCGCTCGCTTTCCAATCTTTCCAGGTACAAGTCAACGTCAGGCTGAAGTACGGTGATACGGTTTTGCGTATCAGTCAGATCTTTGCGCATTCTTTCCATTCTGTTTCTCAGATCTATGCCTTCCAACTGGTGAGTCTTCAGCTGCTCGTGGATGTGCAACAACTCCGGAGCAATCTGCAAAAATCTCTTGCTCTACTATTCAACTGAGAGTGTCAAACCGACAGTTTTCTCAGTGTTTTCCAGTAGTCTTGACGGCGTCTGTACGGCAAAGTCCTTCACTTTGTCCTGGGCCAGAAACGAGCACGGATTGTCCACTTGGATCTTGTAGCGGTCCTTGATCAGCTGTTGTAACTAGAAATTGAAACAGTCAGCGTTCAGTGCGGTCAAATTGTACGGCGCTAAATCTCTTTCTGCTAAGCGAACGCAACAAAAAACCTAAAAATTGCATCTCCTACAGTCAGGCACTTAACGCCGTTTATGGTACCGACACCATATAAGGTGCCGGTACCATATGGTACCGGTACCGTAGGTAGTGGAAGTGGTACCATATATGGTACCGTCACCATATATGGTACCCCCACCTTCGGGACCTGTGGTGGTACCATATAAGGTACCGGTACCATATAAGGTACCGGTACCATATATGGTACCACCACGTTCGGGGTCTGTGGTGGTACCATATGGTACCCCCACCTTCGCGTTGTTACCGGTACCGGTACCATATATGTACCACTCTGTTCAGATTTCGTACCATATAATGGTAGTGGTACCATATATGTACCACTCTGTTCAGATTTCGTACCATATAATGGTAGTGGTACCATATATGTACCACTCTGTTCAGATTTCGTACCATATAATGGTAGTGGTACCATATATGTACCACTCTGTTCAGATTTCGTACCATATAATGGTAGTGGTACCATATATGGTACCGTCACCATATATGGTACCTGCACCCATGGCCATGGGTAGGGGTACCATATATGGTACCACCACAGTAGCTGAACGTGGGGGCACCATGGTACCACTACCCTCGGTACGGGTACCATATATGGTATATATGGTACCGGCACCTTATATGGTGTCGGTACCATAAACGGCGTTAAGTGCCTGACTGTCCTACCTCCTTCTGTTTGACGCGGTTTCCATCGACATAAAATGTTTGCTTTACTTGTCCTGGTCCCCCTACCACCATTTTTATCACGCTGCTCCCGGCTTGTTTAGTAGAATCTTTGCTAAAGAAGCTTAGTAAAGAGAGACGAGACAAGGAATGGATTTAAGTACAGCTCAACTTCGACGACCGCTTTAGACTTTCCGTGCTTAACAAAATCAACCACATCACCCGACCGGCCCAAATCTGCTGGCTTTCCTCCCAGAGCCAACGCCAGAGCACAGATGATCGAACTTTTGCCTGAAAAAGCTGCAAATCAAATAGCTATCAGATAGAGAAACAAGCGCACCAGAAACTTTGTGAACCAAGTTAACTGTCACAAGCAGTTCTAAAAATAGGTAGTGGCCTACCTAACTAAAAGGTTTTCTATTTACACAATTTTTTTAGATACCTAGGTAGCTAATTATTGAAAAATCACGCTATACCGCACCAGTTCCATTGGGACCAATGATCGTATTAAGATTAGGACCTGGGAACGTCTCGCAGTCATCGTATGTTCTAAAGAAAAGCTGTTGATATGTGAATGGGTGAAGATTGGCGAACTAAAAAATCATACAGAAAATCGATCAGTTTTACTCTGACAATCGCTCCGTCCGGCAGTCTGTCCATTCCGTCCCTTGACAGTGAATCTGCTCTGCGGGCAACGGCAAGGTGGCGACACCGGTTGGCCGGCATCTTATCGGTTCTCAGATCAAACCAATGCGGCAGCAAAACTCAACTCAGACTTTATCAGAAGAGAAACCGACTCTGCCTCTAGCCTCTCCTAATCACATCCATTTCTCACGCCACTTACTATTATTAACGCGTTGCTTGCACAAGCAATCCCACACAAAGAAAGTAAAGCAAGCAAAAAAACAACCGCCCCGCGCCCGCCAAATTCTAACGGTTGCGCAACCAAACCAACAGATTTATATTATTGAACACAAAGGTAAATTTTTTGTCAGAAACATTTCTGCACATGCATAGTCATGTTTACGAAGCAATGTTTTACTGCAAGTTTGAGTTCTGTTTTGAAAATCTGTAGTACGAAATCGCTTCGCCGCGATTAAATTTTCCGCCGAGCGACCGACGAAAATTGACCAATAGTTCTTCAACAATTCTTGCACACCATATGCTTACAGTTAACTATAGCAAGATATTTCATACAGCCACGTTATTTTTTCCTGATTGATAGATTAATAGTCTGGTATAACTTTGACAAACAAGAACAATTCACTTTAGTTTAAAAAGCTATTCCGTATATTTATCACTTAAATTTAATCCTAATCTGCGCTTCCCTGTCCCCTTGCTGGTGGTAATAGGCGCGCTTTTCAAACAGCGGCAGTGTGCCAGTAGCACTTTATGATCAAAATACAGGGTGTCTCAAAAAAATGATCACATTTCTTTTTAATGCCATTTCCGCAAATTTTGACCAAATAGGCTGAAATTTGGAAAATAGGTGCCAAAATTCGGGGAATTTTATGTGTTAAAGTTTGGTGCACTAGGCTTGACTCATTCACGAGAAATTTTAAAAAAAGTGAAATTTGGTAATTTCAATAGCGAAAGCCGGTCACCGAAAAAACGTTAGATTACATTATCGCCTACATAGACTCTAACGATACTGTTGGAGTTCATGCGTCAACTTTTTACACACGAATTACCGTAAACTTCTGCGTTTACACTCCAAATTTCATTCAATTCCAACGAAAATTAGGAAAGATACAGGAAAAGGAAATGTTTCCATTTTTCGCTGACCGGCTTTCACTATTGAAATTACCAAATTTCACTTTTTTTGAAATTTCTCGGGAATGAGTCAAGCCTAGTGCACCAAACTTTAACACATAAAATTCCCCGAATTTTGGCACCTATGATCCAAATTTCAGCCTATTTGGTCAAAATTTGCGGAAATGGCAGTAAAATGAAATGTGATCATTTTTCGGTGACCGGATTTCAATATTGAAATTACAAAATTTCACTTTTTTTGAAATTTCTCGGGAACGAGTCAATCCTAGTGTACCAAACTTTAACACCCCCGAGTTTTGGCACCTATGCTCCAAATTTCAGCCTATTTGGTCAAAATTTGCGGAAATGGCAGCAAAAAGAAATGTGATCATTTTTTTTTGAGACACCCTGTACTTGCCTGACGATTTACTCAGTAAATTCAGAACGTATTCGCTATGACAGTTTCAGCAGAAAAATCCAGTTCTTTCGTCAAATCACATTTGTGTATCGTGGGCGTTGGTTGGCACGGATAGAAATAAGAAGAGCACAAATATTGTGAACTGCATTGCATATTGCTTTCTGCATGTTGTCTTGTAGCCAGTCAGGGTAAAGCTCAGTATCCATCACAAATACCTGGATTTAGGTAACACAGTTCCTAAAAAGAGTTTACTTACCTTTACTATATAGGCAATTACAATAACTCACGTCAATTGTCTTTTTCATGCGAAACTGCGCCAGCGCAGTGTCAAAATCTGACACCAAGCCAGGTCTCCAATTGCCCCGACCGCTGGTTAAACTGCCTCCACTAGGCGCAAGCGCCCAAGGCAGTCTTTTTTGCTCTGAAGGGTAAGCCCGTCTTAGATAAAGACCGTGACTGGATGCTATGAAACAAATGACCAAAATGAACGGAAAGTAAATTCTGAACATGCTCCAGCAGAAACGGCAAACGAGGCTCTAATGTACAGCAGGGGTTTGGCGTTTATGGGGATAAAGTGGGTATAAATTTGGCACCAAATAATTGACATTCTGCAGAAGTGACGTTCAATCATCTGGCGTATAATTGCATCAAGCCCCCTGTGGCCAGAATTATTGCCTGACAACTCTAACGAGGCGGGTGGATTTAGCAACGCTGCACAAAGTGACGTCTGCGGAAAATTGAGCCCACTCACTCACGGTCACGCAGCGTGACGACACCTTCTGCACAAACAGACGTTGTTAGGACGTATTTATGTCACTCTAAACACTCACTAGCTATGTACAAACACAAACAAACTACACTTGATGGGCAAAATAAACGCGAATCATTTCACTAAACTGCATCAAATAGAGAACCGTAAGACTATCAGGAATTTCTGTACATACTTTATGGTACCGAGCGATTCAACTTTAAGCGATGCCACATCACATCGGAAACATTTGGTATAATTTGAAGCCTTGATTGAAGCATGTAAGGATATACTGCATGTACTGTATGTATACTGCTTTTCTACACCAAATCACCTGAGATTTGTCTACTATCTGCTAATCTGTTTTCAGATATTTGGCGAAGATTTGCTGAAATTACAGGAAAAAGAAAAGTTTCCATTTAAACACTAGGCGTTGCAATTACCTAATTTTACGTATTCTTTAATTTCTCAGGATTTGGTTAGATCTGATGCACCAAACTTTAACATACAAAATTCCCACTATGTTGGCACTACTTGTGTTCAAATTCCAGGTCGTTTGGTCGAAATGTGCGAGAATGGCAGCAAAAAGATACCTATGTTGTCATTTTTGGACACCCTGTAGAAAAACAGTATACGTACAGTAAATGCAGTATATCCTTACAAGTAATTTTTTGAGCAAATTTTTGCGATTTTTTGCAATTTCAGACGCCAAAATCGCCCGTAAAACAGCAAAACAGCACTTTTGGCTGTATTTCAGCCAAAATTAGCTATTATTAACGATTTCTAGTTGAAAAATTGCGATTTTTTCGATTTTGAGCGTTGTAGTGGTCAACCCCCTCCCAAAATTTGGGCTCAGACCTCCCCAACCCCCCTCTCCTTCGGCGGATAACCTGTTACATGTATGGTTGGGCCGGTATACCAATATTATAGTACCGGCACCATATACCATACCATAGGAATTTATCGGAAGCCAGGTAATTTTCGGAAGTTTTCCTGAAAATCGAGTGACTATCGTAAGAAGCGACCGTAAATTACACAAATTTTTGCGGCGCTTGCAGAAGTTGCATTAGTTCCTGCTCTACTTTAGGTTTACAGTAGACCTATGGTTAGGCTTAGGTTAAACAGGTCAGACACACAACAAAGGCGCAAGTGTCTTGTATGATTCACCAGACAGACGCATCGTCGTCGCGTCAATTAGCCTTTACCTGCATTCCTAGTTGGACCGTAAATTGTCATGCTACCGTATCTACTCAATAAATTCGCGTCGAAAACCGTAAACGATTTAAACAAACATGGCTTCCGATAGATTCGCTTGGTATAGTACATACGTGTGTGAGAAATTCCTGACAGTGGCAATAATTTAGAACCCATTGGGTTGACTAGAAATGGCGGCAGGCACGGCAGGTCTGGACAGTTTGTTGGCATGCAGCCGCGGAAGGCTCTTCACGATGGTCGATTCGCTCGGAAACACCACCGCCTTGTTTAGCTGGCGACTTTTAATAACCGACGGCTTCTCACTCAGCAGCCACAACGGCTGCTCGTCGGTCGAATCGGTCATGCCGTACCTTCTCATCAGAGAGGGACTGGAACGAGCATTCTGGATAGGTTCGGGCTCCTGAGTTTGCTGCTGATTCTGTCTGGCAGCGAAGTAGCGAAACAGTCGCGAATGTCTGGCCAACTTTTGCGGCTCTTCTATGTCCAAAGCACCTGGCGCGCAGCCGTTGAGCCAGTGAGTGACTTTGTCCGGAGAGGAGGTGTCACTGTCCTGACTGTCAGTCTGTTTGGCGCCGCTGCCGGAAGAAGTCGGCGCAGAATCGGAGACGCCGGAATCTCTGCTATTCCCTGAGCTATTCGGACTGTCGGTTTCCTGTCGCTGCTCGAAAACAGTTTCCTCGCCTATGGCATCCATCTCGATTTGTTCCTGCTCAGCACCACTGGAGGCCATCTCTTCCTCCGGAATGATCACTAGCGAGGGAATGTGTCTTCGGGCCCGTATTCGATTCTTGGCGAAGTCGATCATTCGTCGCACCTCGTACAAGAATTCCTCGGCCATCGGCGGCGGATCAACCATCAGTTCCGGGTCGAAGAATTCTGGACTAAAGAACAGTTTCCGTTTGGTCTGCGGGTATGGCGGAGGAGGAGGTAGTTGGTCAACGGTGGTCGGCGCCGGCGTTCGGCCGTCGGTGAGAGCGGCAAAATTGGAACTTTGAGAGCTGCCTTCTCTCCACTGTTCCGAATTAAATTCGGTCAGTTGCTGCTGGGGCTGAATTTCAATCCCTGCTACCATGGCTTCTTGCACAGAAGGCGGCGGCGGAAAGCCGAACGCTTGAGAGTGGTAATAGTTCTGAAAGGGAAGAGAATTTTTCTACGTACATTTATCAGCGACGCCGAACGATCTCAAGTTAACACGTTTACCACCGATAGCTTATCAATGGCTGTGCAAACAGACAAAAAAATTCGGCGCCGACTCACTTGTTGTTGGTGCAGCCTCTGTTGATACAGTATCTGCAGCTGTATTTTGCGCGCCAAATTATCTTTGTGGTGTTTCCAGCAAACAACCCACAAGATGCTTGTGCCGAGCACAGTCAAAATAAGCAAACTGCCACAAATAACAGCCACTATGGCCACCAAATTGCTGCCGGAACCGTCTTTCGTGTCCGATTGCTGCAGCACGGGAGCGGTGGAGGGCGGGTCTTCTGAAAACACAAGCTGACTGACGTAATAAAACGGAAGCGCCTTGAAAGTAATCAATCACCGTCATATCCGATCACTCTGAAAATCAGACAATGGTTGGGAGCGACGTCGCCGTTGCAGCTCATGGTAATTTGTACGAGTTTTCCCGCGTAAAACGTACTCTTTGTGCGTATATTGCCGTTCCACTGAAACCAGAAGAGAGTCTATGATGTTGGGGCAAGGTCAGACAAATCAGAGGTGAACGGTATACTCTCTCTGTTTTGCCCTAAACTAACTGGTTTCTCTCGCGTCGCACGAACTAAAGGTCCTTTGTCAGATTGACCAAATGTTTGATAGCGTGCGTATGTACACATGCCCAATTTAGAGGGTGTAACCGGTTGCAGATATCGGTGGGAGATTTGTAGCAGCGCGTGAAAATACGACGCCACCTAGATTTGGACATTCTTGTTTTTGCGCCAAGATTTCTGAGCGGCCGTTGAACTAAAGCCAACTGAGCGTGAAGACTACCTTGAGAAAGGTATTTCGGTTGGCTATGGTCAGATCGAATAGCGACTGCGACGGGAATGCTCGCCAACCTTGTTCGGTCAGATAGCCCGACTCCCCCATTTTACAGTCCACCGAGCCGTTGGCGTCTCTGCCGATGCCGGCGCCTAAAGTGAAAAAGCTGCAAACATAAAAATGCGGGCCATAAAATCAAGCAACCGGCCTGTCCAATCAATCGGAGTCTTCGGGTTGACGATGTTGCCGGAAAGTGGCAGAAAAATAGTGGGTGCCACTCGAAGAGCCGGTCTGTTAGAGTGAAAGAGAATCATCTTGTTACATTCGCCTGCAACTAAACAGCCTTGAGCGCACTAGTGCCTACCTCCTACCGCTTGACTTCTATTTTCGCTCATAATATCCACCGACCTAACCCAGTGGCCCAAAGACGATTTGTGCTGCCAAAACTGGCACAAACTCACCCACGTCCGAAGCGCACTGCTTGACGTGTTGCAGGAAAATGGGCGCCTCGTGTGCGCACTTACAGCGACATCTGGCACTGACAATCGTTCCGTTACCGTAATCCTTGCAAGCATGCGGCGGACAGCCGGGCGACAGATTGTCGAACTCATCGCCGCTGTTCACTTTCCGACTCACATTGAATCGACTGCGAATGGTCAGCGGCGCTCCGTAAACAGTAAGCCAGAGTACTGTGGACAGTAAGAATAGCGGCATTATGAGCAGAACATGGCTAGGAGTTGCGGCTGGAACGCAGGCAGCGAACGTGGCACAACGGGGGCAAGTGTGATGGTGGCCAAACCAAATCTGGTAGTTGTTTCTGCGGCGCACAGCACTGCGAATTACGCGTTGATTCGCTGCTGGCGGCGGCGACGGCGGCCGGGCCAGTCCGTTAGAAGAGTAGTAGTAGTAGTGCACAGCCGCATTCCTGACATGAAATCGACGGCGATAACTTTGTCAAATGAGACATCCACTCTAGCAATGGCATTGTCGGCAAAAACCGACCTCACAACACACACTCAAACCCTTCGGCCCAGCCAGATTTGCCGATCGCAAGCAGCTGGTGACCGTTTTTGGAGGCAATCGTGCTGTTTTTGGCGCAGAGAAAGGATAAACTGGGTTGGATGGATGCAATGACACCAACTGGTCAGCAACAAATTCATTCTGGCGCGCCTGCCGTATGCCAGAAAGGGGCACGCGCCCTCTTTTCGCATCATTTAACACCACGCTTACGCAACTCTTGCTATTGCACAATCAAAATGCGCCGGTAGAGTACGGCATTAAACGTACCCCAGCTTGGGCCGGACTAGAAAGCTCTCAAGATCCAACGTTGACTCAACTGACACTCGATGATTCATTAGGATTAGTAATTAGTTGTCGTCGTGTTGTTGCTAGCCAGTAACCACCTATTGTACATTACGGAGTCAGTGAACTAAGGACAAATCCAGCTCGGCTCAAGACGTATTCTGCGAATGGGGCCATCCATAAACTACGACGTTTAGAGAGGGGGTGGGGTGGTTGGTTGGACGTGGAAAAACGTCGCAGGGGTGGCGGTTGGCGTCGAAAACGTCAACGTTTTTAGGTGCCCAGGGGCCGCTTTCACAAAACTTTACATTTGAAGGCCCTTCAAACGGCCCTTCAGAATCTAAAGGGTCGACTCTCTGAAGGCCCCTTTAAATTGTGAAGGGGCAACTCTAAAGTGACTTTCACGTAGAATCTAAAGGGCCCTTTAGTCAGTCGGGGTGTTAGATTTTTGAAGGTCCGACTCGAGCTGTTTTTGCGCCTGTTTATATTGGTTTCTTATCACGTTTTTACCCAAAAATGGCATCCTCTGCTCAAATTGGCTCTGAAATGACACGGTCTGCTCAAGCTGCTTGGGAGGGACAACTAACTGAACCGTCGGCATCATGTGTAAACTTCCCATTGCTATGAGAAGTACAACGTAGTAATTGTCAGCGCGTTCAAAGCTCCTTTGCGCATGGCAGAAGCATGAAAATCCCACCAAGCTTATGCTGAGGAAACGCCATCCCGATTTTGCTACTTTCCAGAAATCAATAATCGTGAATTGACTCTAGCGAATCAGCTAACATTCACATTCTGGTATTTGCTGTTGCTGTCACATATTGTCTGCACGTTTATGGAGTTTTAGCCCTTCCTATTTACGTAGTTCGGTTTCTGATCTCCAGACGGTGCTCGAATTTTGATGTGAGTGCCGCCAGTCAATCGCACCCACAACCATACATGGGCCGGAAAAATCCGGAGGGGGGGTAGGGGGGTTGAGACCTCGGGGGGGTCCCCCGGAAAAAGGCCAAAAAACGCCTATCTTGCCTTAAATAAGTGAAAATTTCCTCCCTCCGGAAGGGGGATGGGTGGGGGAGGGGGGGTATGGCCGGCCGAGGGGGATATGGCCGACCGAGGGGAGGGGTATACCCCCCTTACCCCCCCGGCCCATGTATGCCCACAACACCCAGAAACTTGGCAACCCGAAAAAATCCTTTAGTTATTTCGTTCTGTTCGTCTCCTTGTGGGAAGTACACAAATTCATCTAAATGCTTTGACAGACACAAGGAAACATTGGTGACAATGCGGTTCATTGACGGCTCTGAGATGCCCAAGATATCCCCAATAATTTTAAAGAAAGCCTGACCGGAATAAAATCGAAGAAGCAACTGAAGCCAAAAGCTGCAACTCAGGGGAGATGGCTTTGCTTCTTTGGGTCCTTCGATCTAGATCATCGCCAACAAGGCCATGAATATAACGAAACATTTCCTTTGAGAATTGAAACCGTTCCCTGAACGTTTCGCTATCGTAGCAGTGAAGAGTGTCAACATGGGGATGAAAGTTTCTGGTCTTTCTGATGACTTGTCTGACATCAAAGACATGAAAAAGTGCCATTCCAAGACAGAAATCAGCCAAAATAGAGTCTAAAGTTTGGTCGAAAGTACCTATTGAGGTACTTTAGAATTGGACCTTTAGACTTTAGAAATCTGAAGGCCCGACTCTTCGTGAAAGCCACTTTAGAATTTGAGTGTCCCTTCGTGAAAGCCACTTTAGAATTTAAAGGGGCGGCGACCCCGTCTGAAGGCCCTTTAGACGGCATCTAAAGTTTTGTGAAAGCCGCCCCAGGAAGCTTCTGTCCACAACTATATCACAAGGAAAACTCAACCCAGTTGATGTTTCCAACCGCCAAAATGGTAGTTCAGTGTGAGAAACCTTCTTTTTCACAGCTTCTACAGTGTCATGTCGATTTTATTGTCGGACACAGTAACAAGTTTAGTCGGGGGGGGGGGGTATCAGCCAAAAACGTTATAGTTTTCTAGGGGGTTGTGCTGCAAACGTCGAAAAACGTTTGGAAGGGGGTAAAAAAAAATTGATTTTTTGTACGTCGTAGTTTATGGACGGCCGCAGTTGGCACTACCGCCTTTGCATACTCCCTGGAACATAGGCCATAGTTTAGTAGATTTTTCAGGCGGCAGGTTGGATCCTGAGCGAGAAAATTTTCAAAAATTGATCTTTAAAATGAATTTTAAAAAGACGGATTCGTATAGGTACTGGTTATATATTTGGCACCGATATAAGTTTGAGTGATACCACTATTATATACGGTGTCATACTACTGTATGTCAAGAAATCCACGGCTGTTGAAATGTAATATACGTACATACAGCAAAGAACACGTTGCAATGCAGAAAATACTGCATATCTATTCTCTCACGTGCACCGCCGAAGTGCTAGTTGGGTGTCCGAGTCCCAAACAGAAAATTACATTTAACTTTTCATCTGACTGTAACGAGTATCACTCATTCTTACCACAACATATTGCACACACAGCGACGAAGAAGAGCACAGACATTAATTAAAAAAAAAGAAACAGCGAGTTGTTTTTGAACGAACTCGTACATAATAACGGGGAGACAATCAGGGTACAAAAACACTGTAGTAGCTACGACAGACTGCCATTGGCCACTTCAACATGGCATCCAAACTGCTCTTCGAAAGCTCTACAGAACGGGCCGACAGCGTCGGTGACCGAAATCTGCCGTCCCAATTCGGCACTGATGCTTGTTACGTCTTTGCCCTCAATGCCACACGGGACGATCTGATGGAACCAGTTCAAGTCGGTGTTGCAGTTAAGAGCGAGACCGTGCGAGCTGATCCGTTGACGCACTCGAATGCCGATGGCAGCTATTTTCCGTTCGAGACCGCCGGCCGCTCCCAGTTGCCCGCCTACCCAGACGCCGGTGTAGGCGCTGGTGCCGGCCGCTATGCCGTATTGCTCCATTAGCATGCGAATTATAGTCAGTTCCACCTGACAGACGTAGTCACGAATACCTGAACAAGTCGGTAACTCAATTACACAGCTTCCCTACAAAAATTCATCGCCTACTTAGGAGCGCTGGCACCTCAGCTTAACATAGTGAAATAGAGATACAATATGAAAGCGTACACGCATTACTGTAAGCCTAGAAGCCTTGCTATAAGCTACGGTAGCCAGTTCGGAAACGTTAGACGCTACATTGTTACGGACTGCGTGGGGAGTGTCCTAACTGCGTCAACGCATATCAACGCTCTTTGCATCTTAGCGCTGATGCATGGCTCTACACTATCAACCACTTTACTGACTACTTCCTTTCAATTTACAAACTATCTGGTGAAAAGATATTGCTTTAACCCTTTCGAATTCACCCTTGAGACGAACACAATTTTATGATCGGAAGCCTGTGAACGCGATTTTCGCCGAACACTAGGTGAACACCGAGCCCATAGTTAAGGTGTTCGCGAACACCTGGCCGAACAGTACCCGAACACCAGACTGGTACAACGCAAACACCAGACGAACACCCTCCGAACACCTTACAGACATTTTAGGAACACTTTAGTGACACCTTTTAGGGACACTTTAGGAACACCAAAATTAAGAAAATCGCCTGTCTTGTTAGCTGTATTTGAGCCCGCATTAGCGATTTTTGAGCGTTACGTAGTGTCCATAAACTGTTCCTAAAGTTACCCTGTCTAAAGTGCCCCTAAAATGTCGGATGTTCGGATCGTCGATTTTTTGTGTTCGTCTTGTGTTCGGGGGTGCTTCGGTCAAAACAGGCGAACACAAAAATTTCATGACGAACACAAACATAGTGTTCGTGGGTGCCATACATGCAACAGCTCCGGGCCGACCTGGGGGGAGGGGTTAGGGCGGTTTCCTCAAGTGGGGGGTAGAGGGGGGTTTCGCCCAGACAGGGGGTCCAGCCGGCACAGTTGGTGTAGTGGTTTAGGCCGCATGGCCACTGTGCGCGACGTCGTGCGCTCATCCTCTCGGCGCGGCAAGTTTCTTGCCGCAAAGAGTTGGTCGTCGGCATAAAGCTCCACCCAGGCCACCGAAAGCTGGTGACAGCTAGTAGGTAAAATGGGAACCGACTGGATCTGCCGTTGCACCGAAGCCACTCCACAAAGCATGCCGCATTGGGAAGAAGATCTACGATGTCAGAAGCTGTCTGAGAAACCAACTATGCCGGGAGCCCTCTGGCATATGGGGCACCGGCGGCCGTCGGGAGCTGTCAGCATCATGGCATCGACACGCCGGCCGCCCTCCTGGTGACCGGTGCCCAGCAGCATGGCTAGGAGTGGCTGGCAGTGAAAGGAGGGAAACGCCCGAGATGACGAATCACGGGGGTAGCGGAATGGACCTCGAGTCTGATCGCAGGCCGTAAGGCACATCGGATCAGGGGGTCCAAAATTTCAAAAAGCTCCAAGACGCCTGGAAATGCGTTTTTGGCACGTTTTTTACAGTAAGGACGCTAAAAATCACAATTTTGAGCTGCCAAATAGCGTTTTAGAGCTAAAAATAGCAAAAAATGACAAAAAGGGCTTCCAAAAACACCGATTTCTCTTCAATATCAGCAGTGGAAACGCCAAATTCGGTTCCCAAAGGCTTTTCAGGCGAATTTTACGGCCAAAAATTAGTGATTTCTGAGCGAGTTTATTAGTACTGGGAGCCACAACTAGTACTTGTATTTTTGGGTCGGGGTGGGGGTCCCCTTTACCTGTCTCGGGGGGTGAGGGAGGGGGTTTCGCCTTTTCAGCTAGGGGGAACCCCCCAAACCCCCTAGTACATGTATGGTGGGTGCAATATGTGCCACATGGCACAGACGAATTCGAAAGGGTTAAAGAGAAGAGAGAGAGTACCTAGAGATCCTCCTTTTGGATTTCGAAAATCACTCAAGTCCAAAATCGGGTAAACCACCAACTGACCGGGACCATGGAAAGTAATCAGACCGCCACGGTCCGTCCTGAAAGTTCTGGCCTCATATGACACAAGTCATACATGTAACAGGTCATCCACCGACGGGGGGAGGGGGTGGGGTCTGGCGCCGGTGTTGTGCAAAAACCTTACTCCCTGCAAAAAATTACCCCCCTATTTTTTACACTGCGAAATTGTTACTCCCCGTTGCAAAATTGTTACTCCCTTACTTTTTCTTGCAAAATCCTTACTCCCAAACATGTCTTGTTGGTTATGCATAGAGTTCGAACAATTTTATACTCATAACGTACACGTAACATATCAACCCAAGTCAGTTGGGACTTAGGCCTTTGCTCCTCGAGACAAATTTATGAGTGGTAATTACTGTTGTTTGTGTATACGCATACACATTTACCATACACAAAAATACACATTGTTTTTTGATTGTGTATACACCTACACATAAACATCGAAAATTCCGATTACTCAAAGTGTGTATTTTTTGTGTACGTGTATTCATACATGGGCCGGAAAAATCCGGAGGAGGGGGGTAGGGGGGTTGCAGACCTCGGGGGGGGGGGGGGTCCCCCCTCAAAAAACGCCTATTTTGCCTTAAATAAGCGAAAATTTCCTCCCTCCGGGAGGGGGGGTGGCTGGGGGAGGGGGGTATGGCCGGCCGAGGGGGGAGGGGTATACCCCCTTACCCCCCGGCCCATGTATGTATTTGATCCATTAAAATCGATAAATTATGCAACAGAATTCGAAGATTTAGATGTTTCTGCCAAGTTTTCAAACAGTGGACTATGAGAGCTTTGATTTTTCTAATATTTTTGCTCCAAATCTGACTAAAAATTTGCATTTCCAGCACGATGCACATAAATACTGAAAGAAATGGGAGGTTTTATCAACTAGTGAAACACAACACGCACACACAACACAATCACACTAAGCAACTACACAATGCAAACACACACAGACACTCCCACAAACACTGAAACTCTTCATTCACTCCCCCTTGGACGTTGACTACCCGAACAAATAATTGACTACCCGATTTTTGCCAGCGTCTTTACCGACCAATTCTGCGTGTTGTTCGATTCCGGGTTCAACGCTCCTTTTTATACCTTCCGCTTCTCTGAGCCCGGTGCTGATTGGCTGAGATTTGAGCCAATTCAGCTGTTGAGTCCACAATTAGGCATCTACACCGATTTGAATCGGTTGTTTTTGGTCTCCAACTGCTGGGAGATTGCCGAAGTTCGGTTTGGGATTTGTAACTATTGGCTTGAGGTTGTGGGAGCTTTGGCCAATCGATCTAAGGAGTCGGCGAGAAACTGGAGGAGTGTGTGTACGGAGGAGTGTTTGTATGAAATTCTGCCCGATCGATCGTCGGTTCTGTTGTTGAGCAGTTGCTTCCGACCGAGATCTCTCAAATTCTATGCTACTCTGGCCGTTCAGAAGCTGTTCGGCAGCTTTAGATTGGTTCAGTGGTAGAATGCTCGCCTGCCACGCGGGCGGCCCGGGTTCGATTCCCGGGTCTCGGCACCAAATGAAAGAAATGGGAGGTTTTATCAACTAGTGAAACACAACACGCACACACAACACAATCACACTAAGCAACTACACAATGCAAACACACACAGACACTCCCACAAACACTGAAACTCTTCATTACACAAAAATTCACATTGTTTTTCTGAATGTGTATACACAAATTACCATACACATTTGCCAGTGAATATTTTTGTGTATTATTTTGGACGGGGTATGGCCGGCCGTGAAAAAGGGAAAGAGAAAAATAATAAAATACTTACCTATAGAAATCGGCGCCCAAAGCACGAAGCCTAGTCTCTTCTGCCTCTGAATACCAGTGAGATCGAATGCCGACTGTGTAAACAGGAGGATGTTCCAACATAAGCAGCACATTAGGTTTCGGCTTTTCAGGAGGTTGGTTTAGTTTGTGCTTTAGAATATCGGCCACCTTTTGCTGTTGAACTGCCAAAGCTTCGCCGTAAGGCACTCGGCCCAGCCACAGCGCTTGCACGCTGCTCCGAACGGCTGCACTACGCAGGGCGCGAGAATACATTTTAGAGACAGGAACGAGACAAAGACGGTCAAAGACCGTCCCTGTATTTGGGCTTCGGAGGTCCGACCGACTTTAATCGATTCTCCAACGGTCTGGAACAATAAATAAGGTCAGTCAGTAATCATTTATAATTCAATAGGTAAAAGGTGCAGAATAAAAGCTTTGACCAAACAACTCAGATACCTCGGTTTCCAGCGCTGTTTTGTAGTGTAGAAAGCGTTCTGTAGCTCAAAATCCTTTGGCCCTTCGGGATTCGTGACGTATCTGGTTTGTTTAAGTAAGGCCTGATCGAACACTCCTTTCTAAATAATAGCAGCCGTATTGATACAGAAGAACAAGAAGAATTTGATTATGCAGCCCTTACCTCAGGCACGGATTCCGGAAGAGGCTAAAAACAAAAAAATAAGCAGATCTATTTTGGCAACACCCGTCTTGCGGGCCAATATAGGGGCAGATCGCAATTATTTGGTGTTACCTTCTTGATTTTGAACTGTTAGGCAAGGTTACTAAACTAAGACTTAGCAGGAAAAGGGTTAACATAACAAGATCGACTTCAAATGTTCCAGTGATTGCTATCTGACCACTAGGCTAACAAAGAGGTCAGGTGAACGAACGAACGAACGAACTTTTATCGCCCAACACAATATAAAATAAAAATACGAGTTAGCAAATGACATAAAACGCGGTTACAGTGTAAAACGATGGCATATGGAGGCGAAAGGCCAGTGGACAGCCACAAGGGCTTTACACCGCCTTAAACAGACATTAGTAAAACGTTAGAAACTACACAAAGTTTAGGTACTGGTCAAAGTTCAGTTTTAGCTATGCTATGGTAGCTATGTCAAAAACCTTCTGTCGCGACTTGGCCATGGGTAGTTTCGAAACCGGTCGAAACGACTGGAAGTAGTCGACGTAAAGCCCAACCCAGACCACCGAAAGCCGGTGATGGCCAGTAGGTAAATGGGAACCGAACCGGAGCTGCCTAAGCACCTAATAATGGCAGCAAGGGAGAGGGCGGTTTGTTTGTAGGTAGGGCTACCCTATTGAAGGGCTCTGAAAAGAGCGAGGGGTGTCCTGAACTGTCCGAAAGGACAGTGGAACTCAAAAACAAGCAAACAAACAACAAACCTTTGTGTGTTCGTATGGGTGTTTCTTGGCAGGATGCCAGCAAACAATCACGCCGTTTGGTGCTACAACTGTGTAGTCCTTCCTATAAAAGCAACAAAAACACAAATTCAACACAAAAGCAATCAACAATAATGTAAAATGCAAATTACGTCGGATCAAAATCAGGCAAAGAAGAAGAAGAAGAAAAGCTCTTAGCCGCCGTTGACTGAGCGCACTTGAACAGTTGTCTGGTGCAGTAGAAAACAGGCCCAAGTGTGCGATGAGAAAAACTCATATTTAGCAGGAGCTTACATCACCAAGCATCACCACGTACTATTTATCAGAGAAAAACAGCAAAGCGTCGGTAAGAATAAGCGTCGAGCTCGTACAGTCCGTTTTATAGAAATAATAATGATCGAAAAACGAAATAATAGATTGTGAACAACTACCGTAATTAGCATTTTAAAGAAAATCATTTCAACTTGTTGTTTTTGTGATTAGTAATGGCTTGGAAAGCGCCAAATTTAAAAATATAATTCAAAATGAGGCAATGAGGCGTTTAGAGTAATTGAAGAGTCCTGAAATTTTTGAAGTGCTTTATGAAGGAAACTATCAGAATTCATGAACTATTCGTTTCGACATTTTAGACGGTTGTTCGTTGCCTCGATCGCTCCACACAACCCTCAGCGATACACCACTGGATGCAGCAGCATTGTTTGTATAGGCCATTCACAATCCACTCGGTTTCTGTTTTGTGCAAAATTTTTCGATTCTCTTAGATCCGTTCGTTTCTAGCTACCGTACTCGACATAGTCTTTAGTTTCTCAACACGAAAACACTATCTATCAACTACGGTAGCCAATTTTCAGAGATGAAATGGAAGTAGCGGCGCTGCTGTTTTTCGCTAAAAAGTAAGAAAACGTTCGGCAATAGTGGGACACTATCCCCCATTAGCGAAAACCTACCTGATTTAAGCTGAGACTAGATCCTAAAATTCCTAAAGATATATCCTAAAGGTACGTTTAACTTCATCCCAAGCCTAATCCCCAATCAATGTAGAAGCCTAAAACTTGTTCACAGTGCTGAACAGAAGCTGGTACTTCCAAATTGGTGGGGGGGGGTTAGTGTCGATGTATCAAAATCGGAGCATCAGTGCGTCATGCATAAGTGAAATGCACGCTGCTTCCCTCGCAATTCTGCAGCGAAACCTAGCTTAGCCTGTACAGGGTTTAGTAAAACCTTTTGTAAGTCCAAATACATTATTGGTGCAAAGAGTTCAAAACATTCCATTTATGAAGGAGCTCCACAAAAAGATTGCTTCTGCACTTTTTTGCACATCAGTGATGTGATTCTGCATGCGGTTCTTATCGTTTCAATCAATCACGAACCTTTTGTAATTGTATTTTAATATTTATGAAGGCAAAATGTGCGTTTTTGTGCTTGCGGCATTACTTTCAAAGGGAATACAATTCTCTGCGCTCCAATTGTGGTAGATGGCGTCGTTCCAGTTTGGGCGGACAAGGAACTAGATAGAATTCCTACGCCATTCTGTTCCTGGAGGTGCTCCACTATTTTTCTTAAACGTCATTCACTTAGACATGGAAAGCCGTATAGTAACGCACAATACGTACAGTACGCCACAGTGGCGTATCCAGGATTTTGGAAAGGGGGGTGTGCAAAATTTTGAAAGTGCCTGGTTGGGCCGCTGCCCAACCAGGGTAAGAAAATTTAGCTAAATTAGCCCTCAAAAACGCGTTTAAAACGCATTCCGAGCTTAAAATTAACAGAAATTACAAGTTTTAGTAGTTTATAATGGGCGAGAAAATTTTGAGAATTTGGCCTTTAAAAACGCATTTAGAAGGCATTCTGAGCACAAAATAGACAGTTTTAGTACATAATTCATTAATTTCTTATATTTTTGACAGACTTTTTCTTCCTACCTCCACCGCAAAGAGGGGTGTACACACCCTACACCCCCTGGATACGCCACTGGTACGCCACGGAGAAAAGTTCTGTGTACTAAGATACAGAATTCGGCGGATTTTTCGGAACTTGGAAAGATTCAAAACCTAATGTGGCCAGTTGATATCTGCAGCATGCTATTTCATCTAACAAAGTGCCTGGTTTGGCGTTGAGCTCGCGCCAGGCAACGATCGCTAATGCATGTTGTCTAATAAATGCCATTCGCCCATTCACAATACAATTCCGGTTTGCGTCGGCCGTCACATTTTCACTTCCAAGCAAAGCTCACAAAATTTGCAGTTTTTCTCTGTGAGAAGGAGCAGTTTCTCGGAGAAAAACCGGCGTGTACCTGTTGGAGAGAAGTACTAGAAAGTTTTGTGGGGCAGTGGCCAATGGTACGGAACTGGGCCAATCGTAGTGTGTGCGGAACGTTTAAACCTGCTTACGTTGCATCGCGCAAACCTGACGTGTCTGTGCCTGGCATGACTGTCGCTCGTCATTGAGCACTGTCCTTTTTGTAATGCCACCAAACCGCTCGTCCGTGCCCTCTGGTCTCGCTGCTCGATAAAGACCTTCTTCTTCTGCTCTGCGCATCACATTGGCACCTCGTTGATTTTCGACATCATGGCTGTCGTGATTTGCGACCAGCGTCGTGCCGCTTATTTGCGAAAGATGGCAGACGCTCGCAATGAAGTGGAGTCGTTACTTTTCGGCAGTCACCAGTGGGAAGTGTGCAAACAATCGGTACATTCATTTTTTTCAATGAAACGGTTGAGATTGATTGCAATAAACCTCTAATCTTTAGCACTCAGTGCCATTTTTACAGGCATAGCAAAAACTGTTGACATTTTTACCAACTGGCTGTTGTTCAGTTGTTTTTTGAAAGACTATTTTGCCAACTGGCCAATAAGATAAATTGTCTCCAAATAGTTATGCAGTCCGCAGTGTAAGTTATACGGAGTACGAAAAATAAATTGTACTGTTTCAGAAAGATTGGGTGGTGTCGCGAACACTCAGCCCTCACTCGCGAGCGCATGCATTCAAGAACGAACTGACCATAAACATTCCTTTGGAGCAATTATCTACGAGAATTCACCCCTGCGGCCCGTACAGAGCCAAATGGGACTCCTTGCTAAACCGAGTCGACCTAATGGCCACAGTCAGCGATGTACGTTCGTAACAACTGCAACTAACCAGATGCAGCTCAGAAATAATTATTTAGTTGCTGTCTGTTTGTTTAGGATGTTTTAATCCTGCGTCATCTCGTTAAACCCCAACTAATGGGACTGATGTCTCCAAGGGATAGCATCGATTTATGCATGTTCGAGAAAACCGATCGCTGCAGAAGCATTATCGGTACGTGCCGCCCATTTGTCTTCAAGAATCGTGTCAAGCAAGGTTGCAAAAAGAGTTGGAATATGGATAGCGCACATTTCAAACCAGCTCAATTCGTGCAAATGTGTATCTAGTATACAAGGTTATCTAACTCGCAGCGGCATTTTGTAGAACGCGTTTTAGGTGTCTCTAATTCTGTAAGGCACTGGTAGAATCCGTCAAACAGAAAACAGTTTTTTAATTGTTTCGACTTAAACCAGTTTTTACACAATACAAAGCAGGGTGTACACAGCTCTTCATAGGCAGGAAATTACAGTATGCCTCTTTAATTTATAGGTTGGCAATAACAACTGTGGCGTAAAGCTTAACAAAAACAACAGACATTTTCAAAACGTTAAAACATTTGTTTAGATGCGGTCTCGAAGTGTTAATGTATCTGAACATTCGTACAGTACGTATAATCATTTTATTTTCAGTAGAAAGCATCGAATCAGAAGACTTCCCTCCTGATCCGAATTTCGTTCGAGCTTGGTCCTACCCCGCGGGAATGTTTCTTTATCGTACTCCGTATGTTCATTCTGTCCGACACCGTTACATGAGAGATCTGGTCTCGTTTCAGAGATCCGAATCAAACGCGAGTTGTCTCGCTGTTGAACGCAGAGATGCATCTGTCGATGATACCCAAAAGTGTGCAAGAGGCGTTCATCCCGCGCATGGTCGTTCAGTTTTTCGATGATTTGCGCAGAAGTGTCAAGCTAAAGGAGGAGCAGCACGAGCGACTGGCCGGCGGCTGGGGCTAATCCTTTCTTCAAATTATTAATTAACAGCTCTTCTCAAGCAGAACACAATGCTTTACTTTGTCTATTTTGTCTTCTGCGTATTTTGTTTGGTACATTGTTGTATTAACTGTTCCTGTCTCTAGAAAAGCCCCGATTAAGGAGGCGTTAAAATTGAGAGATTGTTGCTAGTGCTAATAAACGAGTCTAGCATAATATTCACGGCGGTCGTTCTAAACGCAATTCGAGGTCTCCCGCGAAGCTCAGCCACACCCCTAGGCATTAATTAACTGAATTAATTGACTTGCTGTCGGCAAGGTTCATTAGTTACCAATTTGGATGAAAAGAGATTCCGTCCGACGGTAGACTAATTCAGCTTAGTTAGACGCCCTTGAAAGGTGCGCTGAAGAACTGCCGACGGCTAATTTTGGCCTCTGAAACCCAGCAACAAAGCAGAGTCTGTGCTGATAAACAGAAGGAGGATGCCTGCTTCGGCTAACCAAACCCAGGTGCTGCTGCCAACCGAATACGTCACTCTCGGCAGTTATCTACTTATCACAGGTACAGCAGTTTAGCAAGGTCGAATTTCGCAGTTCTCTATGTGTAGGAGTTATCGGAGGACTGTTCAATTTCATCGGTTTGCTGGCCTTTTTTCGCTTTCCGCGCATTCTTTGTACGCCTAGCGCCATACCGGAGATGACGTTGCTGCTGTCGGATTTGTGCGTGTCCTGTTTACACCCGTTCTCGGGATCCAGCGCACTGGCTAACCGGTATTTTTAAAAAGGGGTTAAAAAGCCAGGTTGTGTTTGGCTCTAAAAAGTTGTAAATGCACAGTCTCCTTTCTAGACAAAAGTTCTTCATCATACTACAGTCAGACACTTAACGCCGTTTATGGTACTGACATCATACACACTGTATAAGTATATGGTACCGGTACTTAGGGTAGTGGCACCATATATGGTACCCCACGTTTGGGGACATATATGGACTTACACTAACAGTGTTTCATAACCCATTTTAGAAAGAAAACTTCGTTTGTTAAAAAAGACTTCGAAAACATATGGACGCGACAGTGACGTTCCTAGGGGGTGTAGGGTGTGTACATCCCTTTTGCGGTGGAGGTTGGGAGGAAAAATTAGACGAAAATAAGAGAAATGAATTAAATATGTACTAAAACTGTCCATTTTATGCTCAGAATACCTTTTAAATGCGTTTTTGAAGGCTAAATTTTCAAAAATTTCTCGCCCTAACCAGGGCCACTTTAAACCACCAAGAATATATTCTTGAAACTACTAAAACTTGTAATTTCCGTCAATTTTGAGCTCAGAACGCTTTAAACACGTTTTCGGGCAGCGGCCTAACCAGGCAACTTCAAACTTTTACACCCCCGTTTGCAAAATGCTGGGTAGGACACTGAGAGGCGAAGCGATACGCGCGGAGAATACATAGTAAAGCAATTTTGCAGCTGGTTGTGGGGTCCCATAGGATGTCAGCTTTACTCAATGTTCGGATTTCTGTTCGGTAACTATCAGTGTTTGGTGATCCCGTTCGTGGCTGCTGATCGGTACATCATCACTTCTGGATCGGCATTTCTGGGTGAGCCAACATACTGCACAACCCAGTCCAACATAGGCGCTTTGCAGCCAAGTACCGCAACAAGAAGACCTATTTCAAGATATTCATCGGTTTGTTCGGTACGACGTTGTTTTGGGCGGTCACTCCGTTGATTGGCTGGGCATCGTAAGTTCGGTAACTGAGGAGCTAATCAATCAGTCTCTGAACTTGACACAGGTATTCGATGACTCCGATCCAGGTATCCTGCACGATCGACTGGTTCAGGGACGACACTTCCTACACCTCCTACCTGACCGCTCTCTGCATCGTGGTCTACTTCGCCCCGCTAGCTCTGGCCATCTTTTTCTACTACAACACATGGAAGTTCTTGGGCAAAGCTGACGCCCCCGATATCCACTGGGCCCCCAGAAACTCGGCTGCTCTGGTCAGCAAACTCAGCGTGCCACTGCCCACTTCACCTTACGGAAACAAACAGTCTAGAATGATAAAACCTACGCATAGGCTAAACTTTTAAGTCATATCCATTTAATTTTACACACCTTGGCAGTGCGGGCCCAATTAGGCTCTTCAAAATTCACCCACCCCTTTTGTAAATTTCGAGTACGGCACTCCAAAGATTCATTCTGACAAAGGGACAACCGCTCAAACAGATACCATCTTTTGTACCAATAATAACAATTGTCCATGGGTGGTGGTCGCTGCTATCCCGCTTCAATGCACGTTAAAAGCTACACATTTCAGGTGATGTTGGGCTGTACATTTACAACGTACATAGCCTTTTCCGGCTATGCTATAGCTTGTCTGTGGTCATTCGTAGCCGACCCAAACGACATTCCGAAGTTCATCAACATGCTGCCGCCACCGATGGCCAAACTAGCCGCCCTAATCAACCCACTTTTCTATCTGCGGTTCCGCTCCATACTTCTTTTTCTGGTGTCTGTTTAGCCAGTACTGTTACAGAGCCAATCCGCGGTTGTGGAACTGCGTGCGAAAAATGCTCTACTGTAGCTACGACCGCGACCTAGTCGAGCGAGACAGCAACGACGAGCTGATTTGGATGGAAACTCCTCGACCCAAAGACGACAAGAGCCAGAGAAATACTGACAAGTTACTGGTGATTCCACCACAGGCTCAGAGCTCGTAGGCACTCAACTATTAGGATACCATCTATCTAGTTTTGAAGTCGTGATACTATCGTCACCTTACACGCTAGGGAGGGATGCGCTCGGGCCGGAATTTTCGACCCGGCCCGCTTTTTCCCGGTAAAATAATCGGCTGAATCCCAATGAGCCAAGTTTGGCACTTTTTCATAGTTTTCCTTACTGAGACTCAGTTTTGATCTTTAACGCTTTGATATATACGCTATTTTTCTAGCAAAATCAAAAGAAAATTATGTAAGAAAATTGTAATTTGTCTGAATATTAGAGAATAACCCTATAAGAACACAATTGTATTGAGCTATACTGAAATCGCAAGAAAATACACAGAAATGCTCTGTATTTTAACACAAACTTTTTGAAATTCGGGCCGTCCCGGCCGCATCTCTATTGGGACCGAATACGACTAAGAATTGACTGTTTTTACAAATTATCTTCGAAAATTTTATGAGTCAATTTGTAAACAAAGGCAACAAACTGGTCCAAAAAGTCGGAGGGGCTACCGACCTGTCAAAATGCTCCAGAAAAAATTTAGCTTGCGTGCACTGAACTTATTATCGTGTGACATTTCTCAATGCCAACTTTCTATCCTACCTAAACCAATACCTTTGTTGCTGGTTATCACAAGCCTCTATTCGGTACCTATAGCGATACTGAAAATTTCCGAAGTTCACTTTCCAAAACTATTATATCCGGCCATATATAGCCGGAAGATTAGCTAGTATGGATGTTATTGTGTCGGTGCATCTGTGCAGTAAAGTGTCACATTTGTTTATCGGCAATTTACTGCTACCGCTCATTAATCAACAACAGTCAAAAACGTAACGTTTGCAACCCGCGGCGACGTACAACACTGAGAAATCAGAAAAAAATGATGAATGTGTTCACACTGACAGCCCAAAGTCTAACCAAAACTGTTGCAACAATTAAACAGAGTGTGCAACTTTGGGCGTTGTGAAGAATTTGGCATGGTATTACGAGAAAAACAACAACATCCTACTGCGCAAATCGCCTCCGTCCTTTAGTATCGCAACATGCCATCGTGAGAAGGTCTGAAGGGGAAAGCTACTACCAAGTCAGCAGAACGAAAATGACAAACGCACACAAACAGGTCAATTTATCGTCCACCGCGCGGTCCGCCGCGTCCCCTGCCACCTCCTCTGCCGCCGCGGAATCCCCCTCTACCGCCGCCGCCGCCGCCGCGACCTCTCCCTCGCGGACCCCCTCTACCTCCGCGCTGGGCAGTACGTTGTCGCTTCGGTGCGTCGTCGATTAAGAGTGTGTCTAAGGGCAGAGCGTCAGGCAGAATGAAATAACTGAAAGGAGAAGAGACTGTGGCCAAGCGAAACTGATTGTCTGACAAACCGGATATTGTTTCCTCTAATGCTGAGGGTGTCCAACGAGACTGGGTCGCGGTTCTTGACCGTCATTTTGACTGATCTCAAATGTGTATTCATCGCTACATCCACTCCCACCACTGTGCCGTGGACCTAAATGCTGATGCTCTATAACCAGACATGTAACAGGTCTTCCGCCGAAGGGGAGGGGGCACACAGACAATTGGACTATTCTACAATATTTGAGCCAATTTTCCTCTATTTTCTTGCTCAAAACAGTGACAAAAGGGATTAGAACTGTTTAGAGAGCTGTTATCTCAGCACAATATTCTTCAAATTTATGTTTGAACTGAATGTACCACTTTCGCCTGAACTTCTTAACCTGGGCCGTATACATCAGAGATGCTTCTTGTCTGACTGAAAAGCTCTTATTTGACCAGCCTCAGCTGACTGACATATGAACATGAGCTTCAGAACGTTATATAGCTTGTTAAAATTCCTTTTCCGGTAGTGCACGGTTATCTAAACGTGGTAAAGCGTAGATTCCGTCAGAAAATGAGATACATAATCACTTTGGATTAGTTCGGATTGCTTATGACCTATTTTGAAAACTATTTCTTATTATATGGTTCAGAAAATTGAATTCACTATTTGGTATTTAATATTTTTCGGAAATTCAGTCCCACTCGCCGGAAATTTCGGCAACGTTTTGAGGAAACTCTGCAATTTTACGATTTTTGAATATTTCATTGAAAATTGCCCTACTCTCTGCGTGCTTTGATTTGAGCAGACGGATCTTTTCGTCTTGAACAACGCACCCTTCCGATCGATTGGTTGGTCGCTCAAAAGCTAAACGACCGTCTGCTCAACCTAAAGCTACACGCAAATTCCGGTTGTATTTGAAGAAGCTGCATATATTTACGAACTTGTACCTAGTACCAGACATGGGCAAAGGGGGGGCTGAGGGGGGTTGGCCCCCCATCAGGCTCTGATCTACCCCCCATCAGCCGGCCGCTACCCCCCATCAGGAATTTTTGGGAAGAATTTTGTATAGAAAATTGTGATAAAAATATGCCTGGAATAGGCATAAATGAGCTCAGAATAGCTAATTTAACTTATTTTAATGAAAAATAAGCCAAAAAACCCTGATTTTCGCCAAAAATCGGACTTTTTGGCTTACCACCCCCTCAGCCCCCCCATCAGGCGCTCCTACCCCCCATCAGCCCCCCCTCAGAAATTGAAAATTCTACCCCCCATCAGCCGAAATGCTAGCCCATGTCTGCCTAGTACCTAAGTCACGACCGACACTAGAACAGGAACTGACTAAAATAAAAAACTACGTTGCCTAGGGCGAAAGAAAAACAGCAGATCACCTGAGTTCCATTCTTCAGTTCAACGGTCACTGTTTCATGACTGAGCTTCATCAGAAAATGAACCAGTTTCATCTTTTGCTTTCCTTCTTCTCTCCTTTTTTATCTTCTTAGATCCTTGTTTGTTTTGTTGTTCCGCTGGTAAAAAAAGAAGATAGTCGTTCTCCTTTTGCTGCTGCTTTTCAACCAACACCGCACAGCTGAACTTTCTTTCCTCTTGCCACAAAACGCACCACCACAACACGATTTCCCGGTGTGAAAAGGCTAGAAGAATTTCTAAGAACAGATTTTTTCAAGAATTTTTACTTTCTTTCAAATAATAATAATTTTGGCAGATCACTAGAATTGCAAATTTTGAGCATAGACGACATTATGTGGTATCAAATAACTGCTGACGATCTCTTGATTATTATTTTACACATCAACATCTAATTACTGCATGCTATATTTAGCTTTACCTCACACACGCGGTTTTGGTCTCGGAACAAATCCTGTAAAACGTGCGCACCCAAATTGTAAACTGTAATAAATATGACTGAATGCGATATTAAAGAGCTACTCTTGATTTTTAGACTATTATGTCACACATTAACACACCAGGACATCCAAAACCAATTACTGCATGCTACATCAGATTACAAATTCTCGTCATATCGCCTTACTTCATCGATTATCGACCGATTACCCCCGGAACCCCGCTTAGAAAACCTGCGATAAAATTCATACGCATAGACGTAGATTCGGGCCCAAATCCAGATCGGTAGATCATTACCCTAGCTATAGAATAAGCACAGTTAGAAAGATTCCAATCGAAACCCCAGGACGGTGGCCCATTTTAAACGACGATCGTCACTATGAAAAATAGGAAAATGAGCTTTCTAGTAGAGTGCGAACAATACCTAAAAAACCCAATACCCCAATACCCAATACCAATACCTGAGACCCCCAATACCCCAATACCCAATACCCAATACCCAATACTTGCGGAGCTGGGCCAAAAATTGCAATTTCACTGGACAGGTACATTCCAGCGCCTACACAAGATTTTTTGCACTGCAATTAATATTTTTAAGAGCCCTGGTTGGGCCGCTGCCCAAGCAGGGCAAGAAAATTTTGAAAAATTAGCTTTTCTGAAAGCATTTAGAAGTCATTTTGGGCGTAAATTTAGCAGAATTAACAGTTTTGGTAGTTAATATTTCGTAATCCAGTTGTGTTTCTTCTGGCGAATTTTTTCCTAATTCGGTCGGAAATTGTGTGCACCACCGCAAGAGCCATGGGTACGGTACTGGTACATTATGTGACATTTCTAATGTCAACATTTTAATTTTACATTTTCGAGGGAGGGGGCTCCGAAAAATCGGGATTTTGGAACGACGTCGTTTACGGACGGCTCCTTAACGCGAAAACAGCTTCCTAAACCGAATCATCGACTAACTTTTTCGATTTTTTCAGGTAAATTTTTCAGGTCAACATCGATTTTTCCATATTTTTACCTATCCCAATTAGTATTGGGTATTGGGGGGTAAAAACCCCAATACCCAATACCCAATACCCAATACCAGGAAAACACCCCAATACACCCAATACCCAATACCAGTTCGCACTCTACTTTCTAGGTCATCTTTTAAAAGATAGATACAAATTTGACTATGTGAGTAGGTCTACCTAAGATGCATATTTCGGCGCATTTACTTTCATACATCCTTGAATAACAAATTATAAAATGGCAGAAAAAATGCGCCATCGAGACATACATCTACGAAAACAATCGTAGCATTCGAGTCCGCCAACAGATATGTCTGCCGAAGAGCATATGGCTATATATGACAATTTGCTATCGATTGAGCTTGAATATAACAATCTTTGTAAAGCCCCTGAACGGTGGCCCTGGTTAAACAAAAAATTGGCCAAAATTTATCTAAACTTGAGACACTAATCGGCGCAAGTAGTGATCTCCCTAATAATAGCTATTTTTCGAAATTCGGTTAAGTAAGTAAGTGAAACAGGTACATGGTTCTTTCTCCCGCCAGCCAATCACTAATCTCATCAGCTAAATTAAATGTTCAAATATTCAAAATGTCCACTAATAAGATGTCATGCTTAATTTTAGCTTGTTTTTCGGGCTCAGCCCTAACTGTAAGTAGATACGTTTGTGCTTTAGTCAAACTTTTCGCTGACGACTGTTTTCAAGTTTGGGGAAGAAAAGACGAGAATCAATTCTAATCTTTGTTCATGTATTCCGGTTAAAAATTTAAAGTGAATTAGACAAAAACTAAGAAGAAATCATAGGACCAACTGTTTTTTGACCGTAACAACGGAAGGCAAAGAAAAACGCCTTAAATTGTTTTGTTATTTGTTACATGCTGTACTGTACGTGTCTGAGCTTTCAGTTCTGGTTGCGGTTCAGTAAGGTAGGGCAGTAATGAAGTCGGGTAGTCGGCGCAGCCCACCCGGAGATAAACTTTCAAAGACAAAAGAAAGAAGTGCCTGTGATTCATAACATAACAAGGCCGGGCCTGTTTCACCAATTTACAAGCGGTTACAAATCGTCTGAAATCGAGGGGAGCGCGCCAGCGCTCGCCCTCTTAGTTTTTGGGGCGGCCCCCGTAGTTAGGTTAGCTTTTGGGGCCGCCCTCTCCGTACTAGGGCGACGCGCTCGCGCTCCCCTTTATATGTAGGACTTGGGCCCGCGCACATTTTTAAAAATTGAATCTTTAATAACTCTGGAATACAGGGATGTTGAGGGCTTGGGTTTGGTGTGTGGTGAGGCAGGTAGGTTGGTGATGTGTACTGGTAGTTAGGGGTGGATAGCTTTAATTGGCCTTGAGTAATTAGCAATTGAAAAAAAAAGTTTGACTTTTGAGGGGTGGGGGGGGCTGGACCATTCCAAAGAATGGTACTTAGCGCGAATTTCTGGGACACTGGTAGGTTGTGAAAGGTAAAGTTTCCCAGGGTCATGATGGGGCAACATTAGGCTTTCTTGTGGTAGGAATTTTTTTTGCATAGGTACCCTGGAGCGTGCAGTAGGAGTGCGTTTGTTGCATAATCGCATTGCCATCGGTGAAGTTCCCTGGGTTTGTTTGTGAATTTGTTGGTTAGTAGCTTGTTAGAAGCAGAAAAATCGGTGCTCGGGGTAGTGAGGGGTGAGATGGAATCGGTTAATAGGTTCAAGAGTTATGGGTCCCCAAAGTTGGTTGGAGCGTCACTTTTCGGGAGCGCTGTTTGTTTCACTATGGATTTTGTAAGCGTGTTTTGTTTATTAAAATTTCTTCCGCACCATGGGGAGGTTTTGGCGGGAAATTTGGATTGTTGTAACGTTCTGGCATAGGTGGTTAGATGTAGGATTCGCCCTGCTGTCTCGTTGGCACAATTATTGTGTATGGAGTGGGTGTTACCCTTACTTGGGGTACTTTCCATTGTTGCAGTGTTCCCCCAGGAATGATTGATTCTTGCGTAGGGCTAGATGCTGGGTTCGTCCTGCTGTCTCCTTGCGACAATAAATTGAATATGGAGGGGTGTTACCCTTACTTTGGGTACTTTCCATTGTTGTAGCGTTCCCCCAGGAATGATTGATTCTTGTGTAGGGCTAGATGTAGGCTTCGCCCTGCTGTCTCATTGGCACAATTATTGTGTATGGAGGGGGTGTTACCCTTACTTGGGGTACTTTCCATTGTTGTAGCGTTCCCCCAGGAATGATTGATTCTTGTGTAGGGCTAGATGTAGGCTTCGCCCTGCTGTCTCATTGGCACAATTATTGTGTATGGAGGGGGTGTTACCCTTACTTGGGGTACTTTCCATTGTTGTAGCGTTCCCCCAGGAATGATTGATTCTTGTGTAGGGCTAGATGTAGGCTTCGCCCTGCTGTCTCGTTGGCACAATTATTGTGTATGGAGGGGGTGTTACCCTTACTTGGGGTACTTTCCATTGTTGTAGCGTTCCCCCAGGAATCATTGATTCTTGTGTAGGGCTAGATGTAGGGTTCGCCCTGCTGTCTCGTTGGCACAATTATTGTGTATGGAGGGGGTGTTACCCTTACTTGGGGTACTTTCCATTGTTGTAGCGTTCCCCCAGGAATGATTGATTCTTATGTAGGGCTAGATGTAGGGTTCGCCCTGCTGTCTCCTTGCGACAATAATTGAATATGGAGGGGGTGTTACCCTTACTTAGGGTACTTTCCATTGTTGTAGCGTTCCCCCAGGAATGATTGATTCTTGTGTAGGGCTAGATGTTGGGTTCGCCCTGCTGTCTCGTTGGCACAATTATTGTGTATGGAGGGGGTGTTGCCCTTACTTGGGGTGCTTTCCATTGTTGTAGTGTTTTCCCAGGAATGATTGATTCTTGCGTGGGGCTAGATGTGCGGTTCGCCCTGCTGTCTTGTTGACACAATTATTGTGTATGGAGGGGGTGTTACCCCTACTTGGGGTACTTTCCATTGTTGTAGTGTTCCCCCAGGAATGATTGATTCTTGCGTGGGGCTAGATGTAGGGTTCGCCCTGCTGTCTCGCTGGCACAATTGTTGTGTATGGAGGGGGTGTTACCCTTACTTGGGGTACTTTCCATTGTTGTAGTGTTCCCCAGGAATGATTGATTCTTGTGTAGGGCTAGATGTTGGGTTCGTCCTGCTGTCTCCTTGCAACAATAATTGAATATGGAGGGGGTGTTACCCTTACTTAGGGTGCTTTCCATTGTTGTACTGTTCCCCCAGGAATGATTGATTGTTGCGTAGGGCTAGCTGTTGGGTTCGCCCTCCTGTGTCCTTGCGACAATAATTGAATATGGAGGGGGTGTTGCCCTTACTTAGGGTACTTTCCACTGTTGTAGCGTTCCCCCAGGAATGATTGATTCTTGTGTAGGGCTAGATGTAGGCTTCGCTCTGCTGTCTCGTTGGCACAATTATTGTGTATGTAGGGGTGTTACCCTTACTTGGGGTACTTTCCATTGTTGTAGCGTTCCCCCAGGAATGATTGATTCTTGTGTAGGCCTAGATGTCGGCTTCACCCTGCTGTCTCGTTGGCACAATTATTGTGTATGGAGGGGGTGTTACCCTTACTTGGGGCACTTTGCATTGTTGTAGCATTCCCCCAGGAATGATTGATTCTTGTGTAGGGCTAGATGTAGGGTTCGCCCTGCTGTCTCCCTGCAACAATAATTGAATATGGAGGGGGGTGTTACCCTTACTTAGGGTACTTTCCATTGTTGTAGCGTTCCCCCAGGAATAATTGATTCTTGTGTAGGGCTAGATGTAGGCTTCACCCTGCTGTCTCATTGGCACAATTATTGTGTGTGGAGGGGGTGTTACCCTTACTTGGGGTACTTTCCATTGTTGTAGTGTTCCCCCAGGAATGATTGATTCTTGTGTAGGGCTAGATGTAGGGTTCGTTCTGCTGTCTCGTTGCGACAATAGTTGAATATGGAGGGGTGTTACCCTTACTTAGGGTACTTTCCATTGTTGTAGCGTTCCCCCAGGAGTGATTTATTCTTGTGTAGGGCTAGATGTAGGGTTGGTCCTGCTGTCTTGTTGGCGCAATGATTGAGTATGGAAGGGGTGTTACCCTTACTTAGGGTACTTTCCATTGTTGTAGTGTTCCCCCAGGAATGATTGATTGTTGGGTGGGGCTAGATGTAGGGTTCACCCTGCTGTGTCATTGGCGCAATAATTGAGTATGGAGAGGGTGTTACCCTTAGTTAGGGTACTTTCCATTGTTGTAGTGTTCCCTCTGGAATGATTGATTGTTGTGTAGGGCTAGGTGTATGGTTCACCCTGCTGTCTGTTTGGCACAATGATTCAGTATGGAGGGGGTGTTACTGTTAGTTAGGGTACTTTCCATTGTTGTACTGTTCCCCCAGGAATTATTGATTCTTGCGTGGGGGTAGATGTAGGGTTCGCCCTGCTGTCTCGTTGGCACAATTATTGTGTATGGAGGGGGTGTTGCCCTTACTTGGGGTACTTTCCATTGTTGTAGTGTTCCCCCAGGAATGATTGATTGTTGTGTAGGGCTAGATGTAGGGTTCACCCTGCTGTTTTGTTGGCACAATGATTGATTATGGAGGGGGTGTTACCCTTACTAGGGTACTTTCCATTGTTGCAGTGTTCCCCATGGAATGATTGATTGTTGTGTAGGGCTAGATGTAGGGTTGGCCCTGCTGTGGCGTTGGTAGAATGATTGAGTATGGAGGGGTGTTAACTTTACTTGGGTTAGTTTCCACTCTTGAGCTCTCATTTAGCTCAGTTCAAGTATGATGGTGCTGAGTGGATTGCAAGTGTAATGTGCAAATTTTGTAACTTTTTAAACCTGCTTTTTAACATAGACGTTATTGTAGTTAAATTGGAGATTTTGATTAGCTGAGTGGGAATATGATAGTGGCACTGGTAATCCATATGCAGTGTCATTCTAGGAGGCAATGTTTTGGCACCACCACTGAACACGCAGATGGAGCGTACGATTTCATCATGTATCAGCCACTTTACGCCCTTTATGGTACTGGCACGATATAAGGTGCCGGTACCTATAGTAAGCCCCCGACGTTTGAGGACTGTCGTAGTACTATAATATATGGTGGCGGGATTCGTCCACTGTGACGGTACGGTACCACTTCATTCAAATTTCGTACCATATATGGTAGTCGTACCATATATGGTAGTCGTACCATAGGATGCATGTAGGATATATGGTACCGGTACCCGTGGTCATGGGTCATGTCGTGCTAGTACCATAAACAGCATAAGCTGCCTCATGGTGTAAGGCCTCTGTGGTGAACGTGGAGGCCGTTGGGCTCTGTAAGCGGCCAGTGCTGATCGGAGCTTCAAGAAGCTAATAAAAGTTTCGGAAATCTCGGCAAAGTTCCACTTTGCCTCGCAAAGTGGCAGGGTGCTTAGTTTTTGGATTACGTACAGTCGAGCATAAAAGGATCGGAAACCTATTTAGGCCTAATGGTGCTTACAGTATGGCCAAGAAATAATCCTATAGTATGAGGGATTCTTCAAAAGCTTACTTTAAATAATCTAACAAAACATTTAAGAGTAAAAAAATTTACGATTGCACTGTCTAATTTTTGAGTAAGAGTAAAGAAGGTGGCCTAAAAACTAAATCCGGCGTTCGGGTCCACCTTTCTGATTCTGTGGTAACAATATAAAATTGGTGTTGAAATATAGCCGTTTTGTGAATTAACTTGAACGCCGGATTTAGTTTTTAGGCCACCTTCTTTACTCTTACTCAAAAATTAGACAGTGCAATCGTAAATTTTTTTACTCTTAAATGTTTTGTTAGATTATTTAAAGTAAGCTTTTGAAGAATCCCTCATACTATAGGATTATTTCTTGGCCATACTGTAAGCACCATTAGGCCTAAATAGGTTTCCGATCCTTTTATGCTCGACTGTACGTAATCCAAAAACTAAGCACCCTGCCACTTTGCGAGGCAAAGTGGAACTTTGCCGAGATACAAATACACACGCAAGTTAGAGACCAGTATGGACCGTAGTGGCCAAGACCCGGCTGGGGCCCTGGAGAATCCGGCCCGTGCATGTCTGTAACTTGCGTGTGTATTTGTATTTGAGAAGATTTGTAACCGTTTGTAAATTGGTGAAACAGGCCCAGTTTATGAGAAATACAATTTTTGTGCGAATGGCACTTGAACTCTTTCAACTTTCCAACTTTTTTCACCAACATTTCAACTTGACAACTTTGCAAGAAGGCCGGTGCACCTTTGAAGAGGCAGTTTCTAAGAATGGCCTAGTCTTGTGGAAAGAAGAGATCTTCGGAAAAGAATTTTTGGGTTGTGTTTGCCGTTTGGTTGTTGTCCCACACCGGCAGCGAACTAAAGACAGACAGTTGATTATAGGATTTGTGGTGTGGATGCACCATGTTGATTCCGGAATTTTTTCGACAACACCTTCATCAGTAATCCGGTACAGATGTGACAACAAATGAACAGTGACGAAACGGCACGGATTGGTGGCGTTTTGGTTGGTTGGTTGGTCGATCGGCCGATAGGTCTGTTGGTCGTTCCTTGCCAACTAGCCTCAACCTGTACTATTGATTGTTTCAGCTTTTGAGCCTCAGTGGGTAGGTTTTAGTTTGAAAAACAGTTCCTCTGCAAACGTTGGCTTTTTTAAGGACAATGGATATGAAGGAAGCGGATGAAGAGAGTTGTGCTCAATCAACCGAAGTTATGGAGACTCGATTGCGACACAAACTGGGACAGCTGGAGAATGCAGTGGCTCAGATAGCCAGCACTAAACTGAAGCTCAGGGACAACGCTGATCTTGTATGTCTTGTCTCTCATCAGCAACAGTGGATCTGCATGCACGCATAGGCCGTTGTTTGTACCAGAACTGCAGGTCATCGTTTACCGAACGGGTTCCCCGACTGCGAATGGGGCTCAGTGGCGCGCCCAGGATTTTGCAATGGGGTGTAAATTTTTGAAGCTGCCTGGTTGGAGCGCTGCCCAACAAAGGCGAGACATTTTCGCAAAATTAGCCTTCAAAAACGTGTTTAAAAAGCATTCTGAGCTTAAAATTGACAGAAATTACAAGTTTTAGTAGTTTAAAGTTGCCTGGTTGGGCTTCGCCAATTGTCAATTTTTCCTCCCTACCTCCACCGCAAAAGGGGTGATACACACCCTACACCCCCTGGCTACGCCACTGTTGGGACTGAGAGAAAGTTTAATGGAATGTAGATGGTTTAAGTAATAAATTCTCTTAAAAATTGCAAATTTTACCGAAAATCTTTTTCTTAACAATGCCTCTCTGAGCACAAGTTCAGTTTAATCCATATTTTTACAATGGCAACAACGAAAAGGTGTGTCAGTGACAGCATACATGGGCCGGGGGTAAGGGGGTATACCCCTCCCCCTCGGCCGGCCATACCCCCCTCGCCCACCCACCCCCCTCCCGGAGGGAGGAAATTTTCGCTTATTTAAGGCAAAATAGGCTTTTTTTTGCCTTTTTCCAGGGGGACCCCCCCCGAGGTCTCCAACCCCCCTACCCCCCTCCGGATTTTTCCGGCCCATGTATGAGTGACAGTGAGTCAAACAGTCGCCGAGCTCGCGGTAATTAGCAAAAACTTGTCATGAACACATCAGTAAAATGTGTCTTCCACCCCTGAAAGCTTAGGTTTCAGGTGAAGAGCGAAATTCGTACATGTTTCGGGCACCAACTAGCATGTCTGAGAAGTCGAGAGCTGCAGTTGTTGGCTAACTTGGACACGGTGGTGACGGTGAAAGACGAGTTGTTGACTGAACAGCAAGATCAACTACACCAAGCTTTAGGTGCGTTTCTCTCCTTCCTTTCATGTGTCTTGTCATCAGCAGACAGCAGTCAAATTAGCATGCCGCCGCACGTCCAACTTGTGTTTTTATACTGACGTACTGACTTGTTGTGTTGTCTACTGGTCTGCATGCAACGAACTGCCTTCACGTCCACTGAATTGTCGGAGGCGCTGGGGAGAGCGAAGCAACGGCGGCAGCAGCTGTGCGAGGAGTTGATATGGCTGAGCGGCGCCTGGATTACGCGCGACATCGGCGTTCTCAGACTCAAATGGGTGCTGATGGCACAAGCCTCCCAGAGAGTAACCGATCTTTTGACAAGCATGCTGGCCGCTTGACCTTCTCTATGTCTCTGTTCAATAAATCTGACTGTTATTGCGAACAAATTACGCTTCTGTGTGGCCAGTAAAGTTGCATTAGTTTTGTTCTTGCGTAATCAATATGATTCGTTTCTTAGTGTAGTCCGTACTTGTACCGTCCCTAAGATAGGAGTGATTCTTGGTAAGGTGTCACTTGAAGCCATACATGCACTACGGGGTTACCCTCTTCTGGAAAAGCCAAACCCCCTCACCCCCACCCCGAGACAGGTTAAGGAACCCAGACCCAAAATTAGTGGCTCTAGTACTAACAAACTGGCTCAGAAATCACTAATTTTTAGCCTAAAATCGCTTGAAAAGCCTTTGGAAACCGAATTTGACGTTTCCACTGCTGATATTTAAGGGAAATCGGGGTTTTTTTAAGTCCTTTGTGTCATTTTTTGCTTGTTTTTAGCTCTAAAACGCTATTTGGCAGCTTAAAATAAAATAGCGATTTTTAGCGTCCTTACTGAAAAAACGTGCTAAAAACGCATTTCCAGGCGTTTTGGAGCTTTTTGAAATTTTAGACCCCCAACTGAGCCAAAAACACCCTCCCCCAGGTCGGCCCGGAGCTGTTACATGTATACTTGAAGCTGTACCGAGGTCGTGCGCATTCTGCTCTTACAGGTGCATGTCAGCAAGGCTTGGACTGTTTGTACAAAACGCGGCAGGACGTGAAAAGACGGAACAGTCTGGTGGCGTTGGAGGCGGTAGAGCAGAACCTGGTGCAGATTTTGAATCGACTGTCAGGGGTGGATCTAATGCCTCGCGAGACACCGCACTTGGCCTTTGAAGTGGACCAGATGCACGTGCGACGCACCATACAGACGTTCGGACGCATCACCACCAACCGATCGTTGAAGGTCGGTCTACTGCAGTCAGACACTCACCGCATTTATAACGGATGGATTGTCCGGGCGGGGCCGTAGCCCCTGCGTTAGGCACACCCACATCCTGCCCTTCCTTCGCTACTAGCCTAGACACATGCTCGGTGTCAGTCTGGGCGGGTCTCAGTGTAGCTGTCCCCGTTCCCGTGTGTCCCAACACGTGTGGTTGCTATTGTAGCTTTAGGTGCTTAGGCAGCTCCAGTCGGTTCCCATTTTACCTACTCGCTGTCACCAGCTTTCGATGACCTGGGTGGAGCTTTGTGCCGACCACCAACTCTGCGGCAAGAAACTTGCCTCGCCGAGTGGATGAACGCACGACCACGCGCACAGTGGCTTTGCGGCCTAAACCACTACACCAACTGTGCCGGCACCGCATTTATAACGCTAATATAAGTTCCGATACCATAATGGTACCCTTACCTTAGTACAGATATGCCGTTAAATGTCTGACAGGGTGATTCACATCCCGTGGGGGTTTCGCAAGCTCAGAACTTTATTTGAGGACCGAATCGGCTGAATTTTGTATATGATATGGATTCACATCCCGTGGGGTTTCGCAAGCTCAGAACTTTATTTGAGGACCGAATCGGCTGAATTTTGTATATGATATGCGGACATACTTCGCATTTTACTTTTTCAAATTTCAACAATTTCCAGATCAATAGTTATGCACTTCAATGTGACCGCCACTGTTTTCGATCGCTAGTTACTCTAGCAGTGTTTTTTTCTGTTTTGTTCTTTTTCGAATTTTGTCGGACACATTGCCCTCTTCCATTAGAAATTCATGCCATCTGCGGATGCTGGGAACGTGTTTTCTCCCAAATTCTACACGGGCCATAAAAAGCAATTCCGCAGATTTTTTACTGTAGCGAACGCAAATCTCAACCGATTTGAATCAATCCTTTTTTAATTGAAAGATAAATAAATTCCGGAAAGATTGATAAAATTTTTATTAAGATATTCTGCTTAGTTCCTGATATTTTTGCCCTCAAAGTCAGATTAAAGATTTGGCAATGAGCAAGAGTGATAAAGAACAATCCAGCAGATTTTTTACTTTTGCAACCATGAATCTCAACCGATTTGAATAAATCCCTTTTTCAATGAAAGATTGATAAATTCTTGAAAGATTGGTGCAATTTTTATTAAGGTACTCTGCTTAGTTCTTGAGATATTTCTCCTCAAAATCGAAACATATTTTGGCAATGAACAAGAGGGATTCCGTTGCACTTTATAATAAAACAGATTCCTACTGCTGAGGGCTAATGAGACTTTAATGGTTAAGTAACCGAGTGTATGTATCACCAGTAAAACCTCCAATAAGCCTTAGCAGTATAGGAATCCGTTTTATTGTCAAGTGCAACGGAATAATAAAAATCTCTCTTGTTCATTGCCAAAATCACTTTTTTTTTAAATTTGAGAGCGAATTTTTCAAGAGCTAAGCAGAGTACATTAATGGGAATTTCAGCAATTTTTTAAGAATTTATTTATTTAAAAAAGGATTGACTCAAATCTGTTGAGATTTGCGGTTGCTACAGCGAAAAATCTGCGGGGTTGTTGTTTTTGACGGACCCTGTAGATGGGACTTTTACTGCCTCATTCCATCAGAGTACAGTGATTTTAATCGACAAACCACGCCACATATTTTGCCGAAAAATTTTGTCCTTCACCGAAAAAGCCATCTCAATTGCTAAAACCGTTTGATCGTGTTGGAAACTGATTGAAGGGTCAGTCCACTATGGTTTGAGAGTGTTTTTCAACACCTAAGCACTGTACCTTATCACGCTCTGACCAAATATTTTAGCGCCAATGTTGGAACTTTCAGTTTGCGGTAGAATTACTAGTTTTCAATAAAAACAAACGGAATTTTGAAACAGTAAAATGCTAAGTATATCCACGTATCATATCAAACATACAATCAGCCGATTCGGTTAAAAAACAGAAGCCAATCCTGTATATCGTTTTTGCCAAAAACGAAACTTTCGGTGTGTGTTAAGGAGCTGTTTCAAGCCGTATATTTAAATCGTTAACATTCATGTTTCACGCTTAGTTTCAAAGTTTAGAGTAGATTCATCCATCAGACATGTTTGTAGGACAAAGTTAAAGTGTCAGGTGTTATCTCAAAACCGCCTAGTGTCAGTTCTTGTTGCTGAAGTCTTTCATTTTAGTCGTGTCAAAGTCTACCGCCTGACATCGATGAATACGAGGACGAACAAGCTCCCTTGTCTCACAAATCTTTCCAAATGCAGAACAGCCGCATTATGGCAACCGTAAGCTCTGCACACTTTTCGGAAATGGTTTGACGGACGACTGAGGGACGGTATCGACTGGCGATTCCAGGCCCCTGCTCCATCACCACTGTTCTCTCGAAACGGCGCACATATGACTTGTAGCCGTTTCCACTGACTCAGTTCGCATGTTTTCCAGCAGAATTTTGCATAGAATGGTAGTCAAGAGCCATTTGTATTAGGCCAGATACAAAATAGAGATACACTCTGGTAACGAAAAAAAACAACGTTTTTAAACTACTAACGAGAGTAATTTCGCAATTTTTATCTTCGCTGCGCGCTTACAAATCGTACCGACCGTAAGCTGCTCTAATGCAACCTAGCAGGGTCCGATTTTCGACGGTGTTAAATGCGCAATGATTTTTCCTATTTATATATTTTGGTAGGATTCTATGCTTTCCTTCTTCGGTTAGTGACATTTTAGTGTCAATCAGACCAATTCGTACCGGCCGTAAGCTGCTCTCTTGGAACGTTAAGGTGCAGTGTTTTTGCATAAATAGCTGCTATACTTCGTCTTCTATTTAGCGCATATGGTCTTAGTACGAAAACTATTAACATGTTTATTATAAATTCCTTCGATTTTGAAGCCAAAAAACAGCTATGTTTTTGTTAAATGAAACCACTTTCCTATAATCCAATATCTTGAAGAAATATATAAAGCTAATGAGAATTAATCCTACCAAAAGCTCTATCAGTCAAGCACAAAAGTTCGAAGAAACGTTGTTTCTAAAACAATTTCTGCGATGTTTCTTTTTTCAAGGACCAAACAATGGTGCGTTGTTTGATTAAACAATCAGTGATTTCTTTTTGTGTCATACAGTCAGGCACTTAACGCCGTTTATGGTACCGACACCATATATGGTGCCACTAGCCTAAGTACCGGTACCGTAAATGGTGTCGGTACATACCATAAACAGCGTTAAGTGCCTGACTGTTATACTGGGTCTGTTATCCTCAAATGCTACTATATGGTACCATACACGAAGAGAATTCCCTGATTAATTACTGAATGCTACGCGCAGATGGTTCTCATGGAAATGTGTGAACGTAAAATGAATGAGATAAAGGTTTAGCTGAGTCCCAGAGCCCAAATACCGAAAGACGCCAGCAGCAGTTTGTTGAAAGAGGCGTTAACTGGTCACTCTACCAGTTCTTGGAGCGAGCAGAACGACCCTAAACGCAAAGAACATGTTAATCAGTGGCTGACGCACATCAAAACGCAAGTAGAGACCGAACCGACTGTCTTCGATGATTTCGGACTTGTGCAGGTACTAAAAACTGACAGCTGGTGGTGCCTAGAGATGGTAACGGAAATTAATTTACGTATCCCTCTCTATGAGCACTGACTACAGTAGCAGTGACGCCACTGCCAATAGTACAGTGCATTAGAGATGGGAACGGAAATTAATTTACGTGCCCCTCTCTAGTGGTGCCCCCACTACCGTAGTGCTTTCAGCATCGTAAGAGAAGTACCGGTTCGGAGGAATCTATTAGTTACCAGTCATCGTTTGAAACTGTACCGGTGGGACTGTTTTCAAGCTATTTTCAACAAGTACCATTTCTAGTTCTCCTTGACAGTAAGCTGTGTGCTTTTGTTTGAGATTTCGGAGTCACCAATTAGCGACTGGGTTCTGAAACCAAGCGACGAAATGGATACAACCTGCTCGGATTTCGTCGCCATGGTACAAAGTAGAAGCTATTCGCCGAAAGTCTTAGTTTGCTGTTTTGCAGCAACTGCCGTCTTCTGGGTCCGAGGAAAAACAGCCCGCCAATGCCAATCGCCAACAACAAGATGATTTCTACAGGTCAGCCGAATGGTGCGCGTTTTAGATTCCCCTCCGCCCACCATACTGTAGCGTCTGATACTACGTAGTGAGCTTAGGTTGAAACTATCCTTAAGCTTTAAACCAAGGCAAATTTATTCTTCTGTCATCCGTGGTGTACTGGCAGCCAAAGTCTTAGTGCGCGGTTGGCAGCGATTTAGAAGGTGAAGTGCCACACGGGTGGTAGAAGTATGCCACTTTTTGCCTTGATTTGCATATTGATTTTTTTAAAAAACGAGTCTTTTAAAAAATAGTATTTTAAATTTTTCACCGTAAAAACTGTGCTTGCGTCATATATGCGCCAGCCGGAAAAATCCGGAGGGGTCTGGAAGTCGTCTGGGGGTCTCAAAAAGTCCAAAAAATCACCTATTTTGCCTTAAAAAAGTGAAAATTTTCTCCCTCGCGAGAGGGGGCGAGGGCGTATTGACCTTCGAGGGGAGGGGTGTGCTTCGAGTTATGGATGCAGGCGCTTTAGCGACGCCACAAACAGGAGGTGTTTGTTTCAGCCGGACCGACGTAGAATTGGCGATTGACCAAGTATTCGAAAATGTGCTGCAGTCCGAGGACGGTGATTGGTTGGTGGATCCGAACAAAAACCGGTCGGGCAGTATGGAGACGAGCGGAAGTGGCGAACAAGCACCGGTCGACCTGTATCAGTGGCTGCAACAACCGCCAGCCAATGAGCGTCCGTCCAGGCCGACCAATCGGCTGCCGCCTAATATGGAGTCACATGACGCGGTTTTGGGCTGGCAGAATGTGTTGGAAAAAGTGCACACCGGTGGAGATCAGATGTGGCTTCTCCGTTTAGCCTGATTCTTTCTTGGCTATGCTAGGGTTTGGGTAGCTTTACCTTTATTTGGTGGCAGAGGCTGCGTTATCGGACAATATTTGCCCGCACAGGTAGTGCTCCCGCTGTATTTTGTGTTGTACAGTATTCCGCAGTCCGCATTCAGTATTTGTATATTTTACCGTAAACGTCCTTTTAGCCCTTTCAAAATCACATATTTAGGCGAACATTAGCCTTTCTGTTCGCTATTCATGGGGGGATTCCGACAGGCACAGACACACATGAAGAACAAGGCAAGCACCGCAGAAAACAGCGAACACAATTTTTTCGGTTAAATGTTCGTTCTTTCATAAGGACTAGAAAGGTGATTTTGTAAGGTTTAATTCGCGAATCGACTGGTAAAAGACTTTGTTTGGTTGAGAGGTTTTGGCGCAAGTTTAGAAATTTTAATGTAGTTGGCTTCAGAATTAATTGTACAGTAACTGTAGTGATAGGAAATGTTGGGAACTTGTGACTGCTGTGTGTGTATAAGCATTATTATTACCTCTCCGGTATGTGATTTGCACATAGCTACGTAATTGTTGTGCCACTTCAGGGTAGCGATGTTTTTTCAAAACAGTATAAAGTACCTTGTTTGCTTGGACTGTGTGACTGACTTAAGATTCAGTCTCTGATTGGATCGAGTCCTGGCCTTTTGACCTATTCAGACCCAAAATTTAATGTTTGACGTGGAGGGCTCAAAGTTGGAGAGGTAACGAGTTGGTTACAAAGGGGATCGAAAAATATTTTTCGTCAAAAATGGAATTCGATCGTTGGTTCTTGAAGTACTCGAAAGTAACCAAAAAGCCGAATTTTTAAATTCAAACTCTGATTAGTGCACTAGAAATTAGATTTTGAAATTTCGGTCCCATAGTTAATTGGACCGATTTTCAGAAGGCTGTATCTCGAGCGTACAGCGTCGAATCAGGATATCCTTTGCAGTGGGTATATAACCTATTGAGATCTGTTAGCTTTGAGCCCTCTACGCCAAACTTTTAATTTTGGGTCTGAATACTCAGACTCGATCCGTTCAGAGACTGACTATTTATCTGTAACACTTAATTTTTAACTTGGCCATGTAGTACACAGAAAATCTAAGGCTATTTCGAAGGCAACAAGGTTTGTTCCTGGTCAGCTTCTGCCTTTTTGAGAGTGTCCATTTCTACGTCTTTTGTCGGTTGAACAACTGCCCAGCTTTGCAGTTCACCAGCAGCGAAAACTGCGAAAAACACGGCACCAAAGACGAGAACACCCGCCGCTACCCAGAACACAGAACGCCACTGGGCCAGCGTTTTCTGAAGAGTCATTTTTCTACGTACCTTTCCGAACATGAAAGCGCAACGTACGTCAACCGTCAGTACGGCGGCTAGGTAAGGTGCAACAATTCCTGACACAGTAGCGAAAGTGTTGCTTATCCCAAACAAGGTTCCAGCGAATTTTGGTGCAATGTCGACATGGTTGACGATGAAGCCTGCGTACTGGAAGCCGCTGATTCCTTGGGCGCACGTGATTAGAATGATAGCTAACGTAGCTTGACCACAGCCAAGATAGCCAGTGCTGACCAGAAAAACAGACTGACCGCAAAGAGCTGTAATTCATAGATTTCTTAGAAATATACGCAATTTTGCGGTTACCGAACAACATCATCAGTTTACGCACGTGCACAGTGCTCAGTATATGCCGCTGTCGCAGAAAATCGGCTATGTTCGAAGCCAAATTGATGGCCGCAAAGTAAGCTATGTACGGTATTGCCGAGAAAAGACCGTTCTAAAAATGCGATCACTCTGAAATTTTTAGAGCTCTCCAGCAGGCCTTACCGATTTAATGTCAAAATTGAGAACTTCATTCATAAATGTAGGCAGAGTAGTCAGAACCAAGTAAGTGCCAAAATTAGCGCAGGTGTGACCGACAACGATAGCCCAAACCGGGCCTGAAGTGATGATTGACCACCATGGGATTTTGTAGTTTTGCTGCAATCACCGGTATTTTCTTGTCGCCGATTCTCCGTAAAATAAGTGTTAACTTTTTTCTCCGAGTCTATCTGTCCGCGCAAGGTTTGCTCGATGTAGTTCTTCTCCTGTTTCGTGATTCTTCTGTGATAGGCTGGTTTGTCACTGACCATTAGAAACCAGGCCACACACCAAACAATGCCGAGGCCTCCTGTGCAGTGCAATGTAGGAATTGTAGAAACAGTAGGGCCTTACCAAACAGGTAGAAAACAGCCTCCCAGCCAGCCACTCCACACACAACACCAGAAAGTGGAAAGGTTATAACGTTTCCTATTTGAGCGCCAGAATAGGTTATCCCCAACAAAATTGAACGTTCCAGTGGCGGAGCCCATTGTGACCATATGCAGTGCATTGCCGGGAACACCACACCCTGGCAGAAACAGCACAGTTAATAATGTATTGTACGTACACATGAGTACTGTAGTCTGTTTAGTATGGATGGATGGATGGATTGTCCGGGCGGGGCCGTCGTAACTCCTGAGTTAGGCCACACTGCGGGCCCATCACGCAAACCCATATCATCCTGCCCTTCCTTCGCTGCTAGCCTAAATATGCCCGGTGTCAGACTGGTCGGGTCTCAATGGTAGCTGTCCCCGTTCCATATGTCCCAACGCATGTGTGGTTGCTATTGTAGCTTTAGGCGCTTAGGCAGCTCCAGTCGGTTCCCATTTACCTATACTCGCTGTCACCAGCTTTCGGTGGCCTGGGTTGGGCTTTGTGCCGACGACCAACTTTTTGCGGCAAGAAACTTGCCTCGCCGAGTGGATGAACGCACGACCACGCGCACAGTGGCTTTGCGGCCTAAGCCACTACACCAACTGTGTCGGCCTGTTTAGTGTGTTTTAGATTGAATAAATCGTTACCTCGCCGACTCCAATTAGCACACGCAGTAAAATGAACCAAATATAACTAGCCGACGCCCCCAGAGGACACAACAGAGTGCATAAAGCTGCCAAGAACATGCTCCATAAAAAAATCCGTTTGCCTCCATACCTTTCCGACAGCACTCCTGTAATTACGTACACTGCTTTATACGATTGTCTGTCAATCGAGGGCATACAGAACGTACCTCCAACTATTTGGGTAATTAAGTAACCCCAAAAGAAGGCACCAAGAATAAAGCCCTGCGTTTGTTTGGGCCACTCAAAACTGCCGTCTTCCTAAATGGCCTGCATGAGTTCAGAAATAATGAAAGGAAAGCAAAGTACGTGGGTACTTTGGCCACAGATTTCTGTTGGTCGGTAGGAGCACAGCTTTGGTCCAGAGAGGAAGCATTGAGAGTTGGTGACGGTTGTTTGTCGTGCAGATTCAGGGCTGTGTGGTTTAGCATGCAGACCAAGGCTACGCTTAGGTTAACTCTTTGGGCGTAGAGATTCACAAAGCCGAAAAAGCCAATCACTGCTAGACTGAGCCGTGCGCTGCACCATAATGGAGCTTCTGTAAGGGGCCGTTCATAAACGACGTCGTTCCAAAATCCCGATTTTTCGGACCCCCCCTCCCCCCAAAATCGCCTTGCGTCGTTTCTTGGGGCCCCCCCCCTACGGCGACGTCGTTTTCGGTTTACCCCCCCCAATAAAACGGCAGTACATAGAGTACTGTGACGTTTTCTTGTTACCATACTGCACAATCAATAGAATAAATCCCTACAACCGCTCTGGGAAGCTTTTCTGTATGGAGAAACGTTTGATAGAATGTGCATAAATCGAAAATAATGTAATTGAAGTACCCTAAAATTCCGAAAAAAGCGACGTCGTTTTTTGCTAACCCCCTCCCCCTCCTGGTGCGTCGTCTATCGTCGCATTTCAGCCGACCCCCCCTCCCCCCCTCTGGAACGACGTCGTTTATGAACGGCCCCTAAGGAGGCAGACTCTGGGGAGCCAGAACAGCATAGAGCATGCACGTGTACTGTACGTACATACAGCATAGCAGAAGTACATATGGAACTGAACTCACTGTATTTTTCATCAGACAAAACCATTCTGTGCAACTGGAGCTACGGTTTACGATGTTTTCAAACGGCTACATTGGTAGTTTGAACAGAGAAAAGCTAAGTGGTTTGGACAACTTTTGCTGAGCACCTACACTGCGCACTTGTTATCTGTGTTTACGCAAAGGGTTTTCCATTCTAACACTGTATATTAGCATTGCCTTGACCAACTCAGACTGAGTAATACAGTTCGCTGATGCGTCAGAAAACACGCTTAAGCTTATCTTCATCAATGTACTGCATAAAAAGCTTTCCGTATAACGAGGACTGTCACAAAAATAACGGCATCTGCATACGTAACAAATAAACTGTCAAATATTTCATGTTAAATATTATCGATCCCTTTGTCTGTAACACCGATGCGCTGGTGCAAGAAGCGAAAGCGCACAAATCAAGGCTATTGTTTCTGTTGAAAGGCGAACAAATTGTGAGTCTTCAACGTTTTTCTATGGCTTTTCATTTCCTCTAAGGCGCATGACACCCCGGCGGATCTAATTTCCGCGTAAAATCGAAATCAACTATTCATCTGGAAATAACAAGGAAACGACGTTCCTAAAGTTAATCGAACTGAACGACTAACCTATAGCCTTATAGTGCAAGGTACACTTCGACCTTAGTTTGAAGCAAACTTGTTACAAAAAGTGGCACAAACTTTATTGCAAAATGCAAGCTTCATGTACAGGCGTATATGTACACGTTTTCTATATAATTGTTTGGACCGATCGACAAGTCAGGGACCCAATACAGAAGCTGGAAATCAGGAACAGAAAAGTCTGAGGAACACAAAATGACAGAAAAATATCAATAAACAGAAGACCGACTAGATCGGTCTAGGTGACAGGAACAGGTAATGCAACACCAAAAGACGCAGATAATAAGGAGGAAAGGCTGCTGACAAACTTCACGTAGACACCCAATTAATATCACATAATTTATTGAACAGTAGAAACCCGTACCATGAGATTAACGCAAGCCGACCAAGTTCTACGTAGCTAAGTTACAGCTCAGCTAATGTATCCCTACGATGGAGCAAGGCAGTCAATAATAAACAACTACTGACTCAGCGCGCTTTCACTGGAAAAGCAATAGTACACCCGGGTATGACAGAATTCTCGGGATAAAGAAAAGAAGACAACAACGCGTATTGTATTGTACGTACATACAAAGTGGTCCGTCCTTTCAAAGCCGTTACCAGTAACAGACTAAGGTACCACGTACCACGCTATTCAACATACAAAACGTAATAAACACCGGGGTGATCATGAACTCGGTGTACAAACAAGCTAAGCTCCATCAAATTAATAGCACAAATAAACGCTCACACAGCCGTTCGTTGTTTGGCAACCAGCTTCAGTTCCTTTTCCAGCCGATCCTCTCCACAAATCTGTTGGTTGGCGGCGGCGGACGAGGAAAGCACCACCGATTTCTGTCGGAACTGATACTCGGCGATCTTCTCGGCCATCTCTCTGCTCATCCGTTCCACCGTCTCCACCTTGGCCGGCTGCGCGTTGGTCGGCAGTTCCAGACTGGGCCGTCGCTCCAGTTCGATGGCCACACTGTCACGCGGCAACACTTTGGTAGAGAGACTATCGGAAGAGCCGAGCGAATAGGCCCGGTTGTTTTGAGCACCGCTCATACTGTCCAGACGGATACTGCGAGCGTCAACCACCGGACTGTCGCTGAGCGCGCCGTCAACTACGAACACCGATGACAAATTGGTACGTTTGCAGTCAGCAAAGCGACGACGGTATCTGAAACAACCGTCCAGAGGATGCCAGTTTGGGAGAGATCGGATGAGTGGCCGTCGTAGCCCCATCACGCACACCCACATCCTGCCCTTCATTCGCTGCCTTCACTACTAGCCTAAACACATGCTCGGTGTCAGTCTGGACGGGTCTCAGTGTTAGCTGTCCCCGTTCCCGTACGTCCCAAACGTGTGGTTGCTATTGTAGCTTTAGGCAGCTCCAGTCGGTTCCCATTTACCTACTCGCTGTCACCAGCTTTCCGTGGGCTGGGTTGGGCTTTGGCGCAAGAAACTTGCCCCGCCGAGTTGATGAACTCACGACCAGTGGCTTTGCGGCCTAAACCACTACACCAACTGTGCCGGCTTGGGAGAGAGATTGCTGAAAGGCAAGGAAAAGGCAAGCCTGCTGGTTAGTATCTAATCTGTCTACACTCAAACGGCAGTGGAGAGAGAGAGAGAGAGCACCTGCAGAAAATCATCACTGCCAGGACAAGAATGAAGCCGAAAGCAGTGACCAGCACAAAGCATGCGATCAAGACGTGAGGAAGCGGCTCCATGGCGCAAATGCATCGTGACCGACGATCACAGCCCCTCAGCCGCTAAGCCGCCATCTGAAATGCGATCAAGCACCACTCACAATCGGCTAATTAAAGCACCTGCACTAGCCGCACCCATCATGCCTGCACACGTATGTACTGTATGTACTGAAGAATTTGGTAGTTTTGTGTGAGTGTTTGTTTATCCAGTTATCGAGCGGTTGTGTGTGTGTGCCTCAGAGTGTGTTTGTGTGTTGTGTCGTGCAAGTCTACTAGTAAAGACTCTTAACTCCGTTTCATTGGTGCCGAGACCCCGTCGAGCCTACCTTCGTTCAAGTTTGCGGCAAACTCAAGTTCTTCTACAAAGCCTCGCTACAAGCCTCAAGTTCCCCGTCTCGTGTCTCAGTTTCCCGCTCAACCCCGTCTCGTGTCTCAGTTTCCCGCTCAACCCCGTCTCGTGTCTCAGTTTCCCGCTCAACCCCGTCTCGCGTCTCAGTTTCCAGTCCCTCACCCCGTGATCATCAGACGCAGCCGTGCCCCACCCGATGCTCACATGACGTCCCCTACTTTTGATGATCAACTCCGGCTTCTGCAAGAACAACTCCAGCATGATTTCAAACAACAACAGCAACGTTACCGAGCGCAGACTGAACAAAACCGGCGTGATCGTGAGCAACACAAGCAATTTTGGATCGAACAACAGCGGCATAACGACCAGATTAACCGCATGTTCGCTGAATACCTGTCCCGATGGAGCAAGGCTCCTGTGAAAGAGGAAGCGGCTTTGCTTTCTGGCGTTTCGGATGTTCAAGTCGGCTCATTATACACTCCCTTCAGTGGGTTAATGGTCGATGCTCAAGTGGTAGTGAAACAAGACGTGGAGAAGGCAAAGGAGTGGAAAGAGGAGAGGCGAAAGAAGACAGGGAAAGAAGAAGAGGAAGAGAAAGAAGTTATGTGGATGAAGAGGAAGAGAGTGAGAAGGAAGAAAGATGGGAGAGAAAGAGAAGGAAGAGAAAGGATGTTTGGAGGAAGAAGGAAGAAGAGGAAGAAGAAGGTGAAGAAGATGAGGAGAAGAGTTCTGAGAGGAGTGAAAGTGATGACGAAGAAAGTGATGTGGAGCAAGATTTTGAGAAGTAAGAGAATGTTAAAGAGAAGAAGGATGATGTGGTGTGAGATTATGAGAAGAGGTGGAAGGAAGCAACGAAAGTGGAAGATGAAGAGGATGAAGAGAATAGAGAGAAAGAGGATGAAGAGAAGCAAGAGAAAGAGAAGAAGAAGGCAGACGGAAAGAATGTTAGGTCGTTTGGGTTTGTTGGCCAAGAGATGTGATCCCGTTTCATTGGTGCCGAGACCCGGGAGTTCCCGCAGTTCTCACTTTCCCCCGATTGTCAGGCACAGCGGCGGCCAGTCGACACTCGTTGAAAGGGGAGTGATGAAGAATTTGGTAGTTTTGTGTGAGTGTTTGTTTATCCAGTTATCGAGCGGTTGTGTGTGTGTGCCTCAGAGTGTGTTTGTGTGTTGTGTCGTGCAAGTCTACTAGTAAAGACTCTTAACTCCGTTTCAGTACGCACACTGGAAGGAAGCGCGGACACTAGACAGCGCATTAGACTAGACTTCAGTTTTAGTTTTTGTTACAAAGGAAAAAATTCTGCACAGGTGATTAGCAAAGCGCAATTTATTTGTTTTTAAGCTTGAGAGACATGTTGTTGAGATTAAGAGCTTTACTCGATACACTCTGCAATGCCTTTTCACACCCATAAACTTGCACTGCCAAAAACTTGTACCCTTAAAATTTTTTTGTTCCTGAAATTTGTGGCTTCCTGTACTTTTCAGGGTGTCCTTTTGCCTCCGAAAATTTGTAGCTCTCAAAAATTGTACCACCCTAAAAATAAAAATTTGCCCCAGAATTTTTCTGTCCCTTTTTGTTCTCTGTATTTTTCGGGGTGTTTTTTCCTCCTACCTACAATTTTTACCTCTGAAAAGACAGGGTGCAAAGCACCCGAAAAATTTTTACTCAACATTTTGAGTCGACCTAGAATTTTGAAAGTGGCGTGAAAATATTCTAAAATAGCTACAAATTGTCAGAGCTACAAATTCGATCTGAAAGTTTCGGTCTCAGACATACATGTAGCTGGGTTTTCGGCTGGGGGGGGGTTTCCAGATCCCAAATAGGGTTTCAGCACTATTTCCAAAGGGGGTTTCAGCGACCTTTTTTGGTGTCCAAAAGTGGGTTTCAGCGACCTTTTTTGGGCTCAAAACAGGGTTTTGAGGACTAAAAATCCGGTAAAAATCCTGTCAGAAGTGCAAAAATGACCATTAAAACCCTATTTATTGTTTTAAAACGTGCAGAAAATCCTATTTTTTATTAAAAAAATGCAAAAAACTGTATTTTGCTTTAAAACGCGCCAAAAAAGCTCTATTTTATTCGACATAATACAGCTAAAGTGCATTTCTGGAACCCTATTTGGAAAATCTGAAAGCCAAATTAGGGCTCTGAAACCCCGTTTAGGGTTTCTGAGACCTAAATTAGAGTTCTGGAACCCTATTTAGGGCCTCTGAAACCCTATTTACAGCTTTTGAAACCCTAATTATGGTTCCAAAACCCTGTTTTGGGTCTCTGAAACCCAAATTAGGGTTCCGGAACCCTATTTTGGGCCGCCAGAAACGGAAATTAGGGCTCCGGAACCCTATTTAGGGCTTCAGAAACCCAAATTAGAGTTTCAGAGACCCAAATTAGGGTTGCGGAACCCTACTTAGGGCTTCAGAAACCCAAATCAGAGTTTCAGGGACCCAAATTAGGGTTCCGGAACCCTATTTAGGGCTTCAGAAACCCAAATTAGAGTTTCAGGGACCCAAATTAGGGTTCCGGAACCCTATTTAGGGCTTCAGAAACCCAAATCAGAGTTTCAGGGACCCAAATTAGGGTTCCGGAACCCTATTTAGGGCTTCAGAAACCCAAATTAGAGTTTCAGAGACCCAAATTAGGGTTGCGGAACCCTATTCAGGGCTTCAGAAACCCAAATTAGAGTTTCAGAGACCCAAATTAGGGTTGCGGAACTAGTGTTCCGACGATATCAAAACTTGTCGATATTCGATATCGATATCGATATTTTCAGTTCAATATCGATCGATATCGATATCGATATTTATAGTTAAGCCAGAAAATGTGAAAATTTGAAATAGCAAGCTGCTCTCGCTGCTAATCAGTCAAGCACTGATGCAATCAGCGATCTGATATCAATTAGTAGAGAATCGCAGAAAAGGTAGTGGTCCTTCTGAACCCCTTCAATGAAAAGGTTGACCCCTCAGGCCGATGCGCCACCCTCATAGGCATAATGAGCTCAAACAGAATAGCGTATTTTAACTAATTTTAATGACAAATATGCCAAAAAAAACTTAATTTTAGTAAAAAGTCGGACTTTTTTGCTTAGCATCCTTTCAACCACCCATCAGCCGGCGGTACCCCTCAGGATTTGAAAATGCTCAGTCGAAATACTAGTAGTTCATGTCTGCGACTGCCCTCCTGCTTCAAGTGTTGTGGGGAGTGAGCAGATCCTCAGTGTTGCTGCAGACATAAAGAACCATACAGTACATGGGCCGGAAAAATGGGGTTGGGTTCATTTGGGCGTGTCTCGTTTGGGCGTGTCTCGTTTGGGCGTGCACAGTTGGGCGTGGTTTCATTTGGGCGTGGACTCGTTTGGGCGTGTCTCGTTTGGGCGTCTGTCGAAAATTTTTAGTAAAAAATGAAAGAAATCTCAAAAAGTTTATTCTCATTTGCTCCAGATATACACGGCACGGAAAGCGGGACTGTATACTAATGCAGTAATAACATCAATGACAGGACAAAAAACATGATAAGATGGCATTAACGATAATGACAATACAAAACTACACAACAGACAATGTATAATAATAATAATAGAACAGCACAGTCGATGACACGACAAAACCATGACAGGACGAAATTATCAATACGTAAGGTTGTGAGCAATGGCACGTAAATAATCAATTGTGTTTCTCTCTGGGTTCACTGGGGCAGCCTCTTCAGCCTTCCGGGCACGGCGCACAGTTTGCTTGCAGGCCCGATACCACGGTAGCTGCTGTTTGGCTGACAAACTCAGCCCGGCGTGCACCGCTGCTATCACTTGGCACGTGCCATCTCGGGTCGTTTCGGCTAAGCGCTTCAATTCGGTGCGTCCGCGAGCTGCCTCGACCTTAGCTGCATCAGGTGCGTGCGTATGGGCATTGACCTCTTTCACAACCTAAGAGAAACTAAGCCTAAGTACTAAAGCTCTATACCGTGTAATGAATTTATACGCCTACCTGACCATTTTGAACGTGAATCCCATCCTTGCTGGACTGATCGAGAGTGAAGATGTAGCATCGTGGACTTTGGTTGGGCCGTTTCGAAAAGTTTTGATGTTACCAGCCATTATTTCAAATTCCGCACAGCAGAATTATTATTGTACAACAAGCACAAAATACGAATAGATTACGTCCGCTTTGTCCGTACTGCTTTGAAACCTACATAGTTCCCTACATTATATAATATAAAAAAAATTTTGACAGACGCCCAAACGAGTCCACGCCCAAACGAGACACGCCCAACTGTGCACGCCCAAACGAGACACGCCCAAACGTGCACGCCCAAATGAACGGCTCCCGGAAAAATGGGTTGGGTCAAAATACTAAAATTTGGGGGTGGGCCTGCCAGTTTGGGGGGTCGCGGCGATTTTGGTGGGTGGGTCAGGAACACAAGTCGGCTTCAGGTGGGTGGGTGGTGTCGTTTGGCGGGATCGAACCCAAGTTGGAGGGTGGGCAAACGCCCCAGACCCCCGCGGCCCATGTATGTTAAGAACCGAAGCGTTGCTGTCAGAAAGCTGAGAATGGCGAGAAATTGATGTTTCTGAGAGCTATCATTCCACTGTTAGGTTTTGACTATAGAATCGATTTCTGAGTTGTTCAGGAAAAACTGTTTTTTACTGTTCCAGAGAAATAAACTTGGTGTTAGTTTTGTTTTGTTTCCTGACTTTCCACACAATAAATATCGAAAATATCGATGCGAAATATCGCGATATCGATATTGGAAAATGGGTCGATATATCGACTTTTCGATATCGATATCGATATATCGTTGGAACCCTATGCGGAACCCTATTTAGGGCTTCAGAAACCCAAATCAGAGTTTCAGGGACCCAAATTAGGGTTCCGGAACCCTCTTTAGGGCTTTTGAAACCCTAATTAGAGTTTCAGAGACCCAAATTAGGGTTCCGGAACCCTATTTAGGTTTCAGAAACCCTAATTAGAGTTTCAGAGACCCTAATTAGGGTTGCGGAACCCTATTTAGAGCTTCTGAAACCCTAATTAGAGTTTCAGAGACCCAAATTAGGGTTCCGGAACCCTCTTTAGCGCTTTTGAAACCCTAATTAGAGTTTCAGAGACCCAAATTAGGGTTCCGGAACCCTATTTAGGGCTTTTGAAATCCTAAATTACGGTTTATAAGTATTGAAACCCTGAAATTTAGCAGTTTTTAACCCAAAATAGGGTTTCAGCAATCCGGCTCGGGGGGGGGGGTTTCCGAAAATCGGGCTGGGGGGCTAACCCCCCCCAAACCCCCCAACTCAGATGGTATGGTCTCAGATTAAAAAAGGGAAATGTCAGGCAGGAGGCTATATCTCACAAGACTGACGCGTTGAATGCCCTAATGCTTTGCAGTTGAAAGATAAATCATAATAAATGAGTACGTATGTATTATTAGTAGGGTTCCGACGATATATCGATATCGATATCGCGATATTTCGCATCGATATTTTTGATATTTTTTGTGGGGAAAAGTAGTTAAAATCAAAATTGACACCAAGTTTATTTCTCTGGAACAGTAAAAAACAGTTTCTCGAGGACAACTCAGCTTTCTGACAGCAACACTGAAGATCTGTTCACTCCGCAAACGTGAAGCAGGAGGGCAGAAGCAGACATTGGCTAGCATTTCGGCTGAGGGGTGGTTAATTTTCAAATCCTGAGGGGTACCGCCGGCTGATGGGTGGTTGAAAGGATGGTATGCAAAAAACTCCGATTTCTTACTAAAATCAAAGTTATTGGGTTCATACATGTAACAGGTCATCCGCTGAAGGGGGAGGGGGTTGGGGTCTGACGCCGGCCGGGGGGTCTGAGCCAAAATTCTGGGAGGGGGTTGGGCACTAAAACAAGCTCAAAAACCGAAAAAAATTCCGATTTTTTGGCTAAAAATCGCCAAAAATCGCTAATTTGGGCTGAAATACAGCTTAAAAGTGCTGTTTTGCAGGCGATTTTGGAAATTTTTGTGTCTGAAATTGTAAAAAATCGAAAAATTTGCTAAAACAATTACTTGCCAGAAAAATCGGAGGGGGGTCGGGAAAATCGTCTCGGGGGGGGGGGGGTGGTCCCATCCGGGGGGCTCTGGCCTAAGTCGGGTGGGGCAGACCCCCCTGTTACATGTATGTTTGGGTATATTTGTCACTAAAATAAGTTAAAATACGCTATTTTGTCTGAGGTCTTTTGTACCTAATGAGAAGGGGGCATCGGCATGCGGGGTCAACTTTTTCAATAAAGGGTTTCAGCAGGGCCACTACCTTTCTGCGATTCTCTACTTAATTGATATCAGATCGCTGATTGCATCAGAGCTTGACTGATAAGCAGCGAGAGCAGTTTATTTTTTCAAATTTTCAGAATCGAAATCGATCGATATTGAGCTGAAAATATTGATATCGAATATCGTCGGAACACTCGTTATCTATCAGTGTGCCAACCTACTACAGACAACTCTCTGCTGGGCCAAACTTTCAACTTTAGGACCTGACTGAATGAACACGTCGACTCAATTAATCCAGAAACCGACTTTTACAGCACTCTACTAACTAGAGGCAGGGTATTATAATCAACTTCTGCTAAAACCATTTTCATTCATGTTGACGAGATGCATAATAACAAATTTACAAAGGTGGGTAAAAAGTAGATTTTAATAACGATGTACCTACCTAGATTCCAAAAGTGATGTTACAGACTGCGTAAGGATTCCTAATTAATCTAGAAACTTAGCATAATCCAAAAAACCATGGCCTAACAGGGTTCGTGCGGCTTTTGTATAGCAAAATTCCCTGACCTTTCCCTGACTTTTCCATGACCAAAGTCAAAATTCCCTGACCAACCAGGGTGAGGAAACTGCAACCAATCTGAGGAAATTTTGCATAATTGGCTTTGTAAAACGCATTTAAACGGTATGCAAAGGGTAAATTTCCGGTTTAAGTAGTAGTATATTAAGTCATAAGACCGATATTCAAAAGGGTGTTGTGTAAAGTTCTGACAGGACCATTTGGCAGTGAGATGTTTATGCTGCTATCGTATTTTTCCCTGACTAGACACCAAATTCCCTGACTTTTCCCTGATTCCCTGACTTTTTTTAAATTCCCTGACTTTTCCATGACTCCCTGACTTTCCAGGTCCCGCACGAACCCTGCCTAATAATAATTTAAGCACAGCCAATCCAGCTTAGTCAGATTGGATCTGCTTTGAAGAAATAGATGGGGAAGCACGGTGGAACGGGACATGGATGGCTCGTCATCAGTCAGGACAACTAAAACCTACTTACATGGGGTACACGAACGACGAGCCAACGAGGAGATGATAGAACAAAACAATACCGTATACAGTACAGCAGGCATGGGACCAATCACTGCCCCTTTTCTGGCTGCGGCCAAACCGCGGCGGCAAATTTAAAGAAATGGCAATTACTAAAAGGGGCGATGGGGCGATGGGGCGACGGGGCGATTTCGCGGTACGGGAGCGGCCCAATTCCGCTCATGTCTTGTGAATACTCGGCTCCTCACCCCCACACTTTATCGCATCAAGTTTTGCCTGCCACTCCCCACGATTTGCACACAACGATCTTCGGCGAAGTACTATCGCTAGAATCGGCCAATTCAGTAGCGGAAACGACAACTTTCCTTCAGATTGTGATGAGTTCAACTATTCCAGCTGCTATACTTCGTCCATGCCTTCTGGGCTTTCACTTTCTTCTCTTCTGGCCAACTCCGATTCGCCATGCCGAAAATTATCCCAAGAATCGGCCGATTCAGGAGTGGAAATTGACAAAACTTTTCACAAAATTGACAATTTTTTTCTGATTGCAACGATTTCACTTCTTCTGGCCTCCATAATTCTTTAGGTCACCAGTAGCACCTGTTCTGGTCCACTTCAAATCGTCACACTAAAGTACTATCCTAAAAATCGGCGGATTCGGTACCCGAAGAAATTGAAGCTTTAAAATATATAGAAATAACTTTATACAACGTACATGTACACCAGATACAATCCAGCAATCTATTAGAGAGAGCTCCATTGGCTCATTAGGCCCCAATAGAATCAGATCCACTGTGGGGCACTGATATAAAAACAGTAGTTCGGTTCAAGCAGAACCTGGTGACATAACATTACACTAAAATATACATTCCTATACAATTTCATATGCACGTCAAACGTGCTATTAATATCATCCCTGATAGACGCAACATAGGGCAGACATAACAATTTCAGAGCTGACAAAGAGAACTGGACTTGGGTACAGTTAGGGAAACACATAGTACAATCAACGTATTTTTGCAACTACTGAAAGGAAAGTGAAGGTCTTTACTAGTAAGTCTGGTATACAACACAACAAACAAACACTCTCAAGCGGGCGCACACACACAACCACTCGATAACTCGATACTACAAACACTCCGAATCACGCATTCCTTCATCACTCCCCCTCACGAGTGTCAACTGGGCACTACAAACTGCTATGTAAACTTGCCTATCATAATCGATTAATGCTTGCGGTGAGAACAATGGCGCCATTTCTGATTGTAACATTTTCAGCATTTTTCGTCACTCTTTCAGCGATGCCCAAATTTTTCTGATTGTGCCGCTGCAGCTCAGACAGGTCGGGCTTCAAGAATACATTGCACCAAGCTGCTTGTTTGCGTATTTGCTTAGCGTTAAACTCAACTAAGTTCGCTATCGGTTCTCGTTGGGAACAGTCACAAGCAATGGGCGAGAACTGCCGGCAACCTTCTGGTGACCCAAACGCTTTGCTTTTGACACTTGAATCCATCGACCCCCGACCTGTTTAGTAATCTGCCTCACCTTAGCAGTGTAAGCTTCCAAGCTGTCTATCTCTGGTTGCCTTCAAAAGTTTTGCCTCCTAAAATTTTTCTGTCCCTGTAACTTCTTGCTCCTTGTATTTTTCGGGATGTTTTTACATTGTAGTCCCGCTTTAATTTTTTACCGCCTGCAAATTAAAAACACCCCGAAAATTTTCAGAACCCAAAATTTTCATTAAAGCGGGACTAAAAACATCCCGAAAAATACAAGGAGCAAGAAGTTACAGGGACAGAAAACTTTAGGAGGCAAAAGTTTTGAAGGGTACAAATTCTAAGGGGGCGCAAAAAAGCAAATTTCAGGGACAGAAAAAATTTAGGGGGTACAGGTTCTGAGGGGTTCGAATTTTTCGAGACAAAAACACCTTGAGAAATACTAAACAAGGCAAGAGCCAGAGTGTAAGAAGAAATACATGTAAGGGCAATCTGTATGAACATCGTCAGTTCAACTGATTTCCACAAGCGAATTGACCGATTCTTGGAATGCTACTTCGGTTTAGCGAATCGGAGTTGCAGTTGGCCAGAAGAGAAAAAGTCAAGGGTGCATCAAAGAAGTACTGTACGTAGCTAAAAAAGCTGAAATCGTTGCAATCTGAAGAAAACTCAAAAAATTCACCTTCTTTGGGAACCAATCGGCCGATTCTTAGGATAGTACTTTAGTGTGACGATTTGAAGTGGACCAGAACAGGTGCTACTAGTGGCCCAAAGAATTATGGAAGCCAGAAAAGGTGAAATCGTTGCAATCAGAAAAAAATCATCAGTTTTGTCAATTTCCACTCCTGAATCGGCCGATTCTTGGGATAATTTTCGGCATGGCGAATCGGAGTTGGCCAGAAGAGAAGAAAGTGAAAGCCCAGAAGGCATGGACGAAGTATAGCAGCTGGAAGAGTTGAACTCATAACAATCTGAAGGAAAGTTGTCGTTTCCGCTACTGAATTGGCCGATTCTAGCGATAGTACTTCGCCGAAGATCGTTGTGTGCAAATCGTGGGGAGTGGCAGGCAAAACTTGATGCGATAAAGTGTGGGGGTGAGGAGCCGAGTATTCACAAGACATGAGCGGAATTGGACCGCTCCCGTACCGCGAAAACGCCCCGTCGCCCCTATCGCCCCTTTTAGTAATTGCCTAAAGAAATACGTTACCGCTGCCCTTGCTGCCGCCGCCTAGGGATGCAACCGAAGTTCGGTATTATTCGGTATGATTCGGTATAATAATTGGGTTACTAGTACTATTCGAATTCGGTATTCGAATTCGGTATTTTTCAAACCGAATAATACCGAATATTATAAAACCGTTAAAATTGCACTGTTTTGCTTAAATTTGGGAAGAAATCCCCTAGATATTTCTTCTTTTACATCTCTCTGTTCATTTACTATGCTAAAATTTGGCAAACAATGACTATCCATAAAAAAGTCAACGAACTTAAAGCTCCAGGTTTAACTTACATAATTATAAACAAAAACAACAACATTTCGGCCTTTTCAGTTCCCAGTAGACTATGCTGTTAGTTTTCCACTTAGCCTAAGCGCTTGTTTTATCTACGAAATACTACTGTACATATAAAATCCCATCTATCTTTTCAAACGATTCATCCAATCCAATCTAAGTTGTATGCCTAAGCTGCCAGCTCCGGTGCTTACAGTAGTACTGGATGCTCCCTTCCTCCAACTTTCTGTATGCGTTTGTGATTCGCGCGTAAATATCTTCCTGTTACACGTCACATTTCAGATAATTGAGAAGACCCTTTCGCCCACCCAACCCACTGTCAAACCCAACTTTTAGCTTCGGTTTTAGGCTTAGGCTTAGCTTTAGGCTTAGGCTCAGGCTTAGGGGCAAGTGTTTTTTATGAAATCTCCGCCATGTGGCAGATAATAGGAGGATATATACATGGAAGTGTCTTTGTACTGTGACTTCACATAATTAATCAGGGCACTTGTGGCCTAACTCGGCCTCTTGAAATTGTTTATTCGCAAATTTTGTACTTGTTCTTTGCCGTCAGCAGAACGACCAAATAGGGCTTGTTTTAGTTATAGGCATGGATAAATCTGCAGCATTCAAACAATACGTCACTCTACAGCTTTTTTAGCATAAAAAGTTTAGCAAAAAAAACAAGAAATAGTAGTTAGACAGTATATTTTTGCAATTACGCTGCGAATCATCAATATTCGGTATTATTCGGTATAATTCGGTATTATTCGGTTCGGAAAATCCGCTTCGGTATTCGGTATTTTTGTATTCGGTTGCATCCCTAGCCGCCGCCCTACCACCACAGCGCTGTTTGTTAGCTTGCTGCGCAGATTGCCGCACCTTTCTTTGTTCTGCTTTCTGCTTAGTTCACCGTTGTATAGTAGCGTGCGCGCGGGTGTCTGTCACGTTTGTTTCTCTGACTGGTCTAATGTGGTGGTGCAAGCGCTATTGTGACGTTTGGTTTTCTTTCTATTAATCGAGAGACGAGAAAGGACCAATGGATCACCGATAGCACTGATAGCGTGTTGGTGGCTGGCTTCACTCAGTTCTAAGTGAGTAGTATGTAAGAGAAAGTAACGCAAAGAACAACAAACCCAAGGCAGCTGAGACGTTCAAACAAACGTTTTGATTTATTGTCGTGACAGACGGAGATATTGTAACCATATGTATAGTTGTGGGAATGGGGGCTATTTTCCCCAGGCCCGATTTTAGGAGAAAATAGCCCCAGTGGGATTCTGGGGGGATTTTTTGAAACCCTATTTTGGGTTTCTAAATCTGCAAACAGGGTTCCAAAAGCCCTGATTAGGGTTTAAGGGACCCTGAACAGGGTTTCGCCCAAAATAGGGTTCGGAACCCTAATTTGGGTTTCTGAAGCCCTAAATTGGGTTTCGGAAAGGGTTTCTGAAGCTCTAAATAGGGTTCCGGAACCTTAATTTGGGTTTCAAAAGCCATAAATAGGGTTCCGGAACTCTAATTTGCGTTTCTGAAGCCAAAATAGGGTTCCGGAAAGGGTTTCTGAAGCTCTAAATAGGGTTACGGGACCCTAATTTGGGTTTCTGAAGCCCTAGATAGGGTGTGTGGCACGCGCACAGCGGCTTTGCGGCCTCAACAACTGTCAACTGTGCCGGCGAAATAGGATGGGGAAGTATACAACGGATATGATGACCATGTTTTTTTGACATTGTTCCTAGTTTTGGCAACGGTTTGCTCTGTCCCGAGTATTCAACCATTACAAGAGAATTACAACTTACCTTCTTAGCTAAAGGCTCGCAAAAATTGATTTTGCGATTAGGAAAGGTAAAAAGTGCTCAGATTGATATACTACAACAGGATAAAGCAATTTTTTAACGTCTATCGTAATCAATTTGCTGTAGTTTGAGTAGGATCTGTTTCTGTGTACAGGGACCGCAATGTGCAGAAAATATTGCAGAGGTCGCGCGCAATAAACGCAAATAAAGTACATGTATCAGCAGCGGGTTTTTTTATATTTACCGCCGCAGCCAGAAAAAGGGCAGTGATTGGTCCCATGCGCAAAGCACATGGAGTGTGAGGATATTTTACCCAACGTCACATAGACTAGACTAACTATTTCCATCTAAAATAGGTTAGTGTACGGTGGTGTTAAGCCACAATCAAATTCAGCCTGAACCTACATAACCCAAAACCTATAATTCAGTTTTAGGCTCCTGTCACCCAAGTTGCCTCCAATCAAATCGCCAATATCCCGAATGTCAGTGGACGACTAACGCAAACTAACGTTTATAATGGAAAACTGAAAGACAACACAACGACACTACCACGCATCTGTTGCTTGTCGGATCCAGTGGCGCATCCAGGATTTTGGAAAGGGGGGTGTAAAATTTTGAAACTGCCTGGTAAAAATTTAGCAAAATTAGCCTTCACAAACGCGTTTTAAAACGCATTCCGAGCTTAAAATTAACAGAAATTACAAGTTTTAGTAGTTTGTAATGGCCTGGTTGGGCTTCTGCCCGACCAGGGCGAGAAAATTTTGAAAATTTGGCCTTCAAAAACGCATTTAGAAGGCATTGAGCACAAAATAGACAGTTTTAGTACATAATTCATTAGTTTCTTATATTCTTGACAGACTTTTTCTTCCTACCTCCACCGCAAAGGGGGTGTACACACCCCACACCCCCTGGATACGCCACTGGTCGGATCCGACATCACTCGTGGTAAGCAAAGCTTTTCAGCTGCATTCTGAACTGCCACAACGAAGAGGCGCTGATTTCTTGATCAGTTTACAACCCCAAATACCGCAGAGTTCGTGGGGCTATTGCAGAGCAAAACTCCATGACCTTTTCCTGACCAAAGTAAAAATTCCCTGATCAAGAGTGAAGAAACTGCAACAAGGATGAGAAAATTTTAAAAAGTGGCTTTGAAAACGCATTTATTAAACGGTACGTATTGTCTTCGAGTTAGAGAGAACCGGAGTTTATTTAAAAGCGGTTACGCATAACCGATGCTGTATTAGTCGTGATTCAGAATGGCATAAGCCGTCCGAACTCCGATTGTTTGGCAGATTATAGGCACCTGCACCGGCAGAAATAAACAATTTTCTGTTACGCTCCACCTGATTGGAAATTTTGCATTACCATGGCAAGCCAACAACCTAACCTGACAACTTTTCCCAAAAATTGTCAGCCATTTCTTATAGAAAAGGTATTCTACATAGACCAATTTGCAGAACAAACGGCCAAGCATGGAGCTCACAGTATCCTTTCAAATTTTTCTATTCAGATGAGCTGAACAGAAAAATTGTTTGTTATTTCTACCAGCTTTTAATCACAGGCTATATACAGCTCAACTTATACTGTTATTTTACAATAGTACAGTTTACAATTTTACAACGTTTCGGTGAATTCTAGCCAAAATATTGATCAATTCTGCAAATGCAAAGATGTGTGGGTGTACTTTTGTCAGCCAAGTTTCACGTATTTTTGTCTCTATAAAAGTTCGGGAGAACTTGGTATCATTTTCAAATTCGGAAACTACAGTATGTATTTGGTACCAAGATCAATCTTGTAAGCGAGCAAGCGCGTCAGACCTTTCTTGTAATAATAATTTTGACGGAACTTCGTATTATTATACTTCTTACTGTTCATTCATAAAATTCTGGCATCATTGATGCAAAATTTCACTTAATGAAACGACTAGTAAAATCTTAGATAGTAGTAAAATTATTAGTAAAACAAAAATTAGTAAAATCAGAACTGCTTGAAATATTAAAATGAAAGTCCACTAGTAAAAGCAGTTATCAACCGGTTTGTGAGGTGCGTGAACTGCAAAAAAAACGACTTTTTACATTGTTTTGACGTGCTGTCTGTTAATATGGCGATGAAACAGATTGTTCGCTTAGATAGGGTCTACTATGAGCAAAAATTCTTGCTAAGAGGTACTACATACAAAATGTACTTTGTTTTAGTCCGCGGTTTTTTGGATTGAAAAGTATCGGTTCTTGTTATGATAATAACTACATTGTACGTATTTGAGGAATGAGCCACTGGGTTAGGCTGGTCCATTGGTCAACTGTCATTGGGGGACAGGCACAAAGCTCGTTGAGGTGGAGGCCACAGCAGCCGGGGCCCAGCTTTAGATGACTATGTAGGGGTAACTATTTTTCACACAGTTTCTTCATCCTGCCAGACCAGCTAAAAATCATCACCTGATCAAATGCTGGAAATTGAATCAATATAGATGATTTTCGCATTCAATGGCCAGTTAAGCGCGTACGAACCAGCGTACACAGTTTTTACTATTCAATGTGTACGCACAAGAATGAGGTAAACAAGTTTTTTTAAACAGAAAACTACAGCGAAACTGCATGTACGTACAGTGTGTACACAAAGAAACAGTAAACAAGTGTAAAACAATAATTAAAAATCTATTCTGTATGACACAATGGACAAAAGGAAGCGAATTCAACTTTGGTTTCACGTTCAACGAACCGGTTTGCATTCAGAAAACCGATCAACAGCTAAAGCAGTTTTGTTTTAAGGATTGTGCGAGCCACCGGACCAAAGCTTGGTAAATATTAAGATTGCTAAACAAAAATAGGTCCGCTAACTCTAGCGCACTAAGCTTTATATAGCACTTCCTAAACACGCCACACAGTTATAGTATTATACCCTGAAAAACAACTGATATTGAGAAATTCAGCCGACCACGGGTTCTCACGCACCGTCCACTTTCAAAAGGAATGGATAGCAAAGCCAATAAGGTATATGCATGCGGTAGTTCAACTACTCTAAGGACAGTACACTTGATGAGGTTCTCTCTGCACAATCGGACAATATTAATGCTACACAATTTCAACCTCTACTAACACAAGGTAACTCACGTCCCAACAGGGAGAAGGCTAGGAATCAACGGGGTGTGTTCACCTGCCACGTGTCATTGTTGCACTGCAGGAATTGAGTTCAGCAGAGTCTGCATCGGTTGATCAGCGGCAGTTGATGCTTCTGTGGAGTCAGACTCGTCCACCACCAGTTTGCCCACTTCATCCTCATCATCGCCTTCTTCCTCCGGCTCGTGTTTCAGGGCAATCGGGCAGACAGGCTCTTGCTGCATGCCGATGTCTTCGCTTTCATCGGCTGGGCATTCGAGTTTAGGATCGAACTCAGTACCAATTGCGGAAGATGTCGAATTGCCACCAGTCTCATCGGCAGTTTCCTCTTGGATATATGCATCAAGTGCTGGATCACTGAAAACTCAACTGACCTTCTGTTATTGCCCTGTGAGGTCAACAAGAACCTAGGATCAGTCTCCTCATGGTTTCAAAATCCTACTCCCTCAACCGAAATGTTAGCTCAGCTCAGCTCATGGCTGTTGGATGGTAACAAGTCCAGGAGCCTTACGTACTTCTGCTCAGAGGTAGATGACGGTATCGAACCGGCTAACGGCATTTCTGCTTGATATTCTGTAAGACCACTGGCCAAAAGAGTGTTGCTTGCTGGAGCGGAGAAAATGCCCGGAATTGACGCACCCTGAAAGGAACAACAACGGTGACAACCTTTACTTTATGCACAACTGTATTCAACACACCTTCAACTGTTCCTGCAGAGCTTGAAAGGAGCTCTCAGAGATAGAAGGAAATGAAGGGTTGTGTCTGCCTGCGGCGAACAAGCCCGCAGCGGCTGCTGCATTGCTGTTGGAAACTCTCTGAGGTCTGCGTTTGTAGTACTCAGAGTCATCCACCGTCCACACTGCACCTTTAACGTTCTCTACACGGGCAAAGCACTTGTGCAAGCTCAAATTGTGGCGAACCGCATTCTGAAAGAGTCCGAGTGATTGTACAATCAGAGTACCATCAGATGGTATAGCTACCTTCCAGGTAGCAGCATTGCGTCGAAAATAAGCGAACGTGTCCTGGAACCAAGTGTAGATCTCATTGAGAGTGAGCTGTTTGTCCTTGGATTCCATAATGGCCTGTCTGATAAGCGACGCGTAGGTGTAGGGAGGGCGCACATCATGCGAGCGGTAAAACTCCCGGTTGCGAGCGATGTCAGCTGCGATCGGAAGAGACGATTTATCTGATACTCGTCTACGGCTGAAAATCACTCTACGTACTGTATTTGCGTACAAGTGAAAGCACATGGGTATCCTTACCTGATCTGCGGTTGAGCAGAACCTGTGCTTGGCGTACTGGTATTGAAAGAGGGAGTGCTAGGCTCGCTGTGAATGGTGAGATGAGACTCTGCCACTGAGGCTCCAAAGCGCTGGTCCTTGTCAAATAATCCGCTGACCGGACTGTCACTGGATAGCGCAGGAGCGCGCAGCTCTGCAGAAACAGCAGCGCTGGGGGAGCCGCAGATTCGGCTGTTGAACACGTGAGTGGATTGAATGACACCTTGGGGCGAGGAACCAGCCATACCGCCGAGGTAATTACTTTCAGCAGGAGGTGAGACCGTTGACTTGGGAGACACCATGGGGGAGTCACTCTAGAACACAGCACACTTGCTTGGCTGCCAAGTCAGCAATCTAATACCACATCTGCTGAGGGCATTGTCGGAAATCCGTTTCCAGGGGTGGTGGTATCTGGACTTTGCTTCATTTGCAGATGCTGCATCATGGACGTGAGCCTTTGCCGTTCCTTGCTCAACTGGCTTTCCAGTTGTTCCACCACCTAAACGACAAGAGTGGTTTAACAGTTTCTTCTATCCAGAAGCGCTGAATCTGAAACAAACCTGCATTTGCACCCTGCATTGAGCAGTATTTTTGTCATCGAGCGTGTGTGATGAGTTCATGTGTTGAACAAAACAGTTATAGTTGTCCAGAGGAGTTTCACAGCCCGGCCAGTCGCACCGGCCGTGCTGGAACAAAGGATGAGAGGGCGGAGACGCACCACTAAGACCTGGAATACTACGTAGGTACATCATACATACTGTATGTTAGTAAGCGAAAAAGAGAACACACCACAGCTCAGCTGAGTCAAGTTGAGATCGCCCAAGCGACCCAGTGCTTGGGCGGCCACCAGGGTAGCAGGAGTGAAACCGTTCAGCATGCCGTTACTCTTTGCTAGATCTCCACCATTCGAGGAAGCCAGCAACAAGGTCTCCCACAGTTTCTGTACTTCAGGTGCAGAAACAGCTAGAACACGAATAGGTACATACTCTTGCAGATTAAAGGCGACAACGTACTGGGATTTGTAGACTGTTGCATGAGGTAATGCCGCTGCTGCAGCTGAATCTGTTGCACCAACTGCTGTTGTTCGAAACTGAGGTGTTGGATTTGGACTTGGAGCTGCAACAAGATAATTACCTAAACACCAGGAAGAGGAGTAGAGAAAGGAGCAGCTACCGAAGCGGCCAGTTTTTTGTCCCGACATTGTTGCAGCTGTTGCATGAGTTGTGTTTGATGGACCAGATTGAGCTGTAGTCGCTCCTGAAGAGCAGCCATTTGACCACGCAACAAGTCACCCAGCTGAAAATTGCCATCATTGCAGGCAGGTGGTTTACCATGAATGGAACAGCGCTACCCTACCGTAACGACTGGCCTACTTACCTGCAATTGCTGGTGCTGTAGGTAGGCCGACTGTAGCTGTCCGGCGGCGGAGGTACTAGAGCTGCCCATGTGCTGCTGAAGCAGTTGCTGCATCTGCGTTTGCTGCATTGCAGCGGCAGCCAGCAGAGAGACGCTGGAGGAGACAGAGTTGCTCTGCGGCTCGTCAGTGGGCCGCGAGTCAACGGGAGTCTAAAAACACAAATATAAACAATGGTCGAAGCCGGCTCGGCTGCTGCTTCACGACGTTGCGACCGGTCTATTACTGTTTTGTTTGGCACAAGGTTGAATGAAGTCTTGATAAGAGTGTGTGATAAAGACGCTTGTAGCGCGTCGGCGCCGCTTATCAGCGGCGAACATGAGCGCTGGAGCGCATTAGCTGCATTCTCTAAACAAGCGCGTCCCCTCCCATGCATGTCAACTAATTCCCTGCGGAATTAATATGAGAGGTAAAGTTTTGAGGCCGCGAGATACACACGCATGATCGATCCGGCTGTTTGTAATCAATTTCCGAGTTTGCTTGGAGGGCGTTAATTTCGAGCAAAAAAGGTTACTTGGATACCTGCAACAAGTAGCCGGCTTCGGTTGCCTAGCCGACCGCACGTGCGCACGTACCACCGCCATCCGAAAGCCGCTTCTAATCACTCGACTAACCCGCCCCAAAAAGCTCAGACACAACAATAAACATCATTTTAAAATGCAGCTTCTCACGCACCGTAAGCAAATTAAAAAGCAGGAAGCTGACCTGGTTCAGCAGAGTCTCGGGCCGCACTGCCGAAGAGGCTATGGTTGGCAGCTGGAGCATGGCCACCGCGACCTCGACCGCCACCACTAAAGGCAAAAAGAAACGGCCTCGGTGACCGGGCGACGGACAGGTGCGGCACGGTCGTCAGCTGCTAAATTTAAAACAAACAAAGCGGTTAGGAGTGTAGTTAGTTGTCGTTGCGGCGGCGGCCGCGCGCCGCGGCTCTCTCTCCTACTGGATGCACAATATATAAAAAGCAGCCCTCTAACCCTATGCACCTAGTAACTGCTGCTAACAGGTTTACAAAGTGGCAACGGAGGAGGCCGATTAGGCGGGCCGCAACATAAACAAAACATGATGCGTTGGGGAGGCTTTAGCAAGAAGCCAGTTTTAAAACACAACAATAAACAGCTCTCAATGCTATTATGCGCTCTACGCCGCTGCTGGCAAGGCTTTACTGCGGCTCGTGCGGTCGCCGCCGCTGCCGACCGGGAATAGATTACCGTATACCTCGTCTTCATAAACATTACGCAACGCCAGTTGCGTGCTCCTGACGCGCCAGGTTGCGGAACCCTTGGGAGCCAGTCGGCCGGCGGAACACACAGTTGGTTTGTTGTGGGACAAGTTGATTTTATTTATTGAGGCGGCAACGCTTGGCTGGCAATGAATAGATGGATACATAGAACATTAGCACGGCAAAGCAACACTAAGCTATGATAAATGACGAGCATCACCTTTAATCCCATCATCCACTAACTACCCACCGTCTCAATTGACTTAAGAGCGGATTAGACAACATTTTATGCAAGAGTGGCACACCGAAGCCTGTCGGGCAAAAGCAAAATAACGAGCTCAATTTCAAAACATTACAAATTGAGCTGCCGTCCGGCTAAACAACCGGTCGCTAGGATCAGTGTCTGGATGAGCTCGGACACGCCACATTAATGCACCTTCTTACCTGCATTGGTTGGTTTTTAAGAGACCAAAAAGAGCGAAATGGGCACGATTGCGGCACAGAAAAGTCACGTAAGTGGTGCCAGCAGTAACAGGGCATCATGGGCAACTGGAACTGGTTTCTGTATCCGTAGGCTGTTTATTTAGGATGCTGACAGTTGCGCGCAAAAACAAATCGGCTGGTATTTATTATTGTTCGCTGTTCGCGCAACCGACGGCGTCGCCCATGTGCTGCGCCCGGAATTCCACCAGACTTCAACGGCGCCTTCGCGCACACACCGCTCTGAATCGAATGTTTACGTGTTTGTTATGATGTAAAAACTCAAACATCCAGCGCTCTACATGTGCAAACATGAGTAATCCATGACTATCCTACCCGCTGCCCAGAGCAAGCGCAAAAGTTGGGCGCAGAGTAAACAACAACAAAAAGCTTGAGCTAGCTAGTGTGAGTGACTTGATGTAAGTTGGACTAGATCAATAAGGTGCAGGCTGACTGACTGACTGAGCGGTGCGTGCTAGAGAGACGAAAATGAAAATTGGGCTGGCGTTTGTTTACACGCGCAGCTTTATTTGGCATAAGCGGCATTTCTAGCTATTGATTGCGCAACGGGCAAAACAGCGCTTTAATTACCAGCCGCGGCCATACGGCCGTGGCACGCGCCCCCTCGGCCCCAAGTAATCGCTAGTGGCAGCCGCATAGAGCTGCACAAAGAACTTTTGTTTATTTTTCAACCCGTTCAATCAACGACCGAGTTCCAGGCGCGCGCCTCTGAGTAAACATAATACCATTTAGTAGTCTCTCTGGATGCATACACGGCCGCTATAAAAAGAACTAGCATACACAGACCGTAGCGCTAAGTCAAGCAAAAAAGCTCGTTACTAATTCTCCGTCCAATTAGAAGAACTAGAACCACACCGACACAACAATGCTGGCAGTGTCACATGAACATGCATGCATGTATCTTATCTGTCAAGCGTCACGTTGTTTACCCGGTTACCGTAATCTACAAACATTGCGGCTTCGACGACGCCCGCTTCCCTGTTCTTCCTATCTTGCTGTGTAGTGACTGTACAGTACGTAGTAAGTGCAAATGCTTTGTAGTGGCTTGTACAAACAAACTTAGCTGAGTCAGAGCCAGTTGAATCTTTAAACAGTAGAAGAATCTACGTACATAAGGCTATTTATTGCCGGTTTTTGTGCGTCGCGTCAGTTAGTCACAAGACGAGTGAGTCTGGTGACGAAATGCGGTCGTAACGTCGGAGCAGAAGACGTTTTTGCACTTTAAACGACAGTCACTTACTTTGATCGGCTGGTCGGCAGACGAATTTACGGACTGACTCAAGTTGAGCACTCCATCGGAGGAGCCGTGCGGCGGCTGGGCGGAGGTGTCCTGAAACGGAGACGAGTTAGGATGCCAGAGGAAGCGGCTGACGTACGGACTTATTAGTTTCATTGGTCATGGGGAGGAGGGCGGCATTGCTGCAACGTTTGTTGTTTATTGGCTTCAATAAATGCATTAATAAGGCGATGCTCGGCCCAACCACGCCGCCAGCCAGCGCAGTTTCTCCGCGATTTATGTGCTTCTGCTCAACTGCACTTGTTAACAATTACCATATTTTCTTCCTGCTGATAGAGTCGCCGCCAACGCCCAAAGCCCACCTTCTAATTGGGTCAAACAGCGTCCTCTGGCGGGCAGCACACAAAACAGACGTCAGACAGCCCACGGCCCAGTCGACGTTATAGGTGAGGGCCGGTTGGAGGAGGAAGGGACAAGAAAATTAATGCCTCCAAAACAAACAAAGTCGTCTGCCATGGACATTAGGTGAAAGGGAGAAAATGCAAATCGATATGATGGGAAGTGGGATTTTAAATTATTAAAAGCCGCACAGAGGACAGGGCACCGACACACGTACCATCGGTCTGATAAGGCTCAATTGCGGATTGGATGCCGATAGATGGCCGATGCCTGCCGGCCACAGCGCCGGTAAACAGAAACATCGATCAATAGCATTCAAACACAAACAAACTTGGTCGTCTCGGCTTGCCACTGCCAACGGCCGCCACCTCTCTCATGCTAAATGCATAACTCGGCTAAACTCACACACTTGCACTTCAACTACTCTTCAATCCAACTTTCCATTCACTCACACTCTCACTTCCACCCATACAATCAAACTTCCAAACGCAACACGGCTTAATTCTGTTAAAAATTAGTGTCCAGTGTGTACGGTAGAAAACGCGTGAAGAAGCCCATAAGCTTCTCAAACTTCAACCAAAACTTTGAATACACGATCTGTTTCCACGATAAAACTCGATAAACTGACTAACACTTCAAATACTCCTCCATCTAACTGTCCATTCTGCCCACACTCTCAATTCCACCATTACAGTCAAACACGGCTTACATTGTAGGTCCAGCATGGTAGCCTACTTCAGTCAAAGAAGCAGCCGATAAACTTCTCAAACGCGACAAAGACAGTTTTGAATAGACGCCTCTCCGTTTCCATCACACTCCTTTCGCTTGTTCACAAACTTCTTCATTCACTCATGATCGCCTTCCAAGAACTTACGTTAATTCTGGAGTTGAACGAGTTCTGGTTGAGAATTTGCATTTCCGGCCAAAATCGAGCTTCCAGAGAGATCCGCCAGATCACACAGCAGTCAGACAGACAGAGAGACAGAGAGGAGAGTGAGCGTGCAAAAACAATCGGGTTGGTGTCTGTTTGCGACCCAAGTGGCAGCGGCCCTGGGCAACGGCAGCGGACAAAGCAACGCCGGTATTTACTCTGACCACCTCCACAACATAACAGTACCGTAAATCAAACAGTGCCCCATTGCGCAATCTCCGCGCGATCTGGGTCAGCACCAATGCAACGCTCTGCCGACAACAACATCTCGCTTGCCAACTAATCCCTCCCCTGGGCCGGTGGGTCACTGGCTGTTTACCCCGACCACGACCCTCTTCCGTCTCTTTACACTCCTGATCCGGTGTCTGCCTCTGTGTGCCTATGGGACCGACATTGCGGTTTTAATCAAACTGCTAACAAGTAGGGTTAGAAGTTTTAACAGTCAGGGCCTCTCGACATCTATGGTACCGGTGCCTTATATGGACAAATCTCTGACTGCTTCAAGCAGTTAGGTTCATTTTTACTGCAAACTTCGCCTAATGCACTGCGCCTAATTGAAGAAAAGGCGATACAGAGCAGAGAGCGAGAATGATTCAGTCAGTCAGAGGTACTTACACTGGACATGGTGGCGTGTGTCACCAGTGCAACTCAGTGGACAGGAACAATTGAGCGAGGTAGGGATAGAAGCCGGGTAACACGGGTGCAGTAAATTATCATAGTTAGATGGCCACGGCACACACACAAACACACGCGCCTAGTCTGGTCGCCAAGGGGAGAGCGCTCGCTACTTTGTTTACAGCGTGTTTACGCAGAAAGCATTGAACTAAAATGTAAACAAGCCGTTGCGTTATGCCAGCCCTGCGCTGTTCACTATAGAACCGCTCAGAATAATCTCTATTGTGCGCTTAAAATGCGTCACAACAACAACCGACCGCAATATTTTAACTTCATTTTTGAATAAAATACATCCACTTTTGTAGTCAATAAACCCTACCGGACGGCTGGACTTGCCGTTTATCATTCTATTTCTTTACTTTTCTCGTTATACAGTAGACGACCCAATTGCAAAGTCTTACCGTGTGCTGCTGGGCAGTTTTAGAATCTCTCTTCAGTCCTCGCGCTGATTTTCATCTCACTTTGATGCTGCTTCCAACTCTGCTTTTCAAAGATCACTACCCTCAGGTTAGATAGCCCCAAATTTTAACTGTTTCTCACTCACTACAAGATCTTGACATGTAAATGCATCTGATACTAACTACAGTGTGTCTCAAAAATGGATACATTTCATTTTACTGCCATTTCCACAAATTTTGACCGGGGAAGTTTTTTCGCGGATCCGGCTGGTATCCATCCAAATACAATATGTTAAAATAGATATCAAGCAAGCAGCAACGGTGCATGTTCGAACGTCAGCGACCCCCTAGAACCGGAGCTACACCACCTCAAAGTTGGGTCGGCTCGGCAGCGACTTTTTGGTCAATTATTTATTTCTGTGACAGTCTCCACTCAAACGATCACCATTCACTCATTTCTCTAGATACAGAATTGGTCTACATATGGTTCAATAGTGGCCTTTCTAGCGCTTTAAGCCACGCTTCCGAAACATAGTCGGTTAGAGAAATATTGGACAAAAACTGAAAAATTTACGAAAAATACCGCCTCATTTTTTTCCGAAAAATCGTTATAACTTCTGCCAGTTATGCCCAATGAATCACATTTTTTAAACAAAGATGTAACACTAAAGGCCAAACAAAATTAACGTAGTTCGGATGCAAATTGAGGCCACGGGGTGCTTTGCGATTTGAAGGCAGCCGAAAAAGGCCCAAAGCAGTTTTTCCTGTGTAGTTGTTCCTGCTGATTGTAACCGTATTTTTGCTCTGCAATGCTTAGTTCACAAGATATTGGCATTTTAATGATTTACTAAGAAAATTTGCTGAATTGCTGTACCATAGCAGATTGAAAGGTGACTCAATGCAAACATATGTAGGACACAGAGCCATGCAATTTGCTTCATCTAATGAAGTTTTCATGCACACCAACCAGAGTGTTGCGGATTAACCGTTTGCTGAAAGAGCCAAACCAAATTCAGCCCCTGCCATCGAGAAAATTCCAGGGAGCGGTCTTAGGGCCCCAAAACGATAGGTACAAGTACTGGTATCGTCTCCAGTTGTAACAAATATACTCAGAAATAACTAACTGTTAGCATAAAATCGGCTTTGATAACCGAATTTGGCATTTCCGTTCCGCCGCTGACATCGAAGACTAATCGGTGTTTCTAGAAGCTCTTTTTGTTAGTGGAGGAGCGTAAACTCTATTTTTTTAAAACTGATTAGCAAATTACTCCTTCGGCGGATGACCTGTTTGTTACATGTATATGTATGCTTATCGTTTATCTAATTTTAGGCGATCTGTTTTCCTATTCATTGGATTAAAGAGAGTGGAGATACTGTAGGCAGACTTTATACAGTCGTGCATGTACTATACAGTAACACGACGGTTTCGAGGGTTGCCCCACTAAAGGAAAGGCCAATCTCCAGATCGGAAGCTCAAGAGGGTTTCCCCTGCATTTTCTGGAGTGCAATTTTTGTGCCAATTTTTTAATTTTTTTACAATTATAAGAGGAAAATTGCTAAAATTGCTTGCAAAACAGTGTCTTTTAGCTGTGTCTGGACCCGTATTAGCAGTTTTATTTCCGATTTTTAGTACTCAATCCTCCCCGACTTGTTCACAATCCCCCCCTGACCGGATTCAATCAAACCTCACAACTCCCTCTGGCGGATGACCAGTTATACGTATGTATGCATACAGTGTACGTAAACAGTTGCAAATGTCAAGAAGTTTTTTCGCACAAGCATTGTAGTTTAAAACTACTGAAACCTGGTGCCCTCTTTGTGAGAGACCCCAGAATCAAATAGAACCTGAATGAGACCGCTGAATTTTTGAGAATTTAGACTTGAAACTACGTAGATACAATTGTGCCTATGGCCAGGCCAAAGTGCCTATCTTAACACAATAACTAAACTGAATGTTACTAAACTCATAACTAAGTAATTCGATTTGTTACTTAGTAATTTCCTAAAAATGAGTTTAGTTTGAGTTGAGTACTAACTAACTAATGTTTTTACTTAGTAAATAACTAACTAAATTCAACTGGCACAACACTGCTCTGCACACACTTTGGTTTTCCCCTTTGGCCCGGCGCCTTTGACCTAAAATCTTGAGCCCGGGCCAAGCTGGGCTCTATCATGCAGTCATGCTTCACCCAAATTTCGGATTTCCCTTACATTTAGACTCGTTCTCATGGATTTCTCATGTTCTTTTGGACTGTTTTTTTTACTTTGATCATGCTCTGGCTAAGATTGAAATTACTTTCCCTAATATGTTTACCCTAGTTATTTTATATGTATTGCATATACACGTATGCGCTCTGATGTCAGCAACATACATATACACTGTATTCCAGTTTTATTATTGAAATTATTGAGTAAAGAATTCAAAAGGCCAGTCAAGTAAATTGTCATCCAAAGTTTATCGAGTTTACTAAATAATTTACCGATAGTACATGGCACGATTTAGAAGACAGTACATCAATCGTTCTTAACGAGTTTGAAAGAATCAAGATTTACTTGCTGAATGCTTACTTGACTTAAAAAAGTAGAACTACAGTAGAACCTCCATAAATGGGGGCCTCGATAAGTGGCACGCTTCCGTAAATGGGACACCGACATGAAAGGAAAATGGGACGCCACGCCACAGGTACACCGAAAGACTAACCTCCATAAATGGGACACTTACTTCCTTCCTTCATGGTGAGAGTCCCATTTATGGAGGTTCTATTATACAACAGTACTGGTTGAATGGAATAACAGGATTGTGCTGACAGTAAATCGTTTCTGGGCAAAGCAGTTCTATCTACAGAGTTTACTGAGTATTTCCGTTTTCTTACTGCTCAATATGCTGTTTCCCAAGTTTCCAGATTCGCAGTACCTAGGCTATTTAACAAAACAGAACTGTGTACCACATCACACCGCCTGTCCGTAGCGCATCGATTTTTCGAGTAGGCGATTTATATACGCGCCGGTTTCTTTCGTTTTTTCTTTCTCTACGTAAACTGGAGAAATTAGTGCATGTTTGTATTTTGTTAGGTGCATCTGATTGGTTCATTTAAGATGGAGGTATTTGATCCGGAGTCGGTCGGGTTGCGACACGACTTTTGTCTCACCAAATTCACTTCTCTCAAAGGATGAGGCTGCAAAGTTCCTCGGGAGGTAGGTAGGTGCCGCCGTCTTTCTTTTCTTTTCTTTGTTCGTGAAGTGAGTGTGCGTGTGTTGTTATATTCTGGGGAAGGTACTGAATTTCTCCGACAGGCTCTGCTCAAACTCCTCGAGGAACTGGAAGAGCCGTCACCGTCCTCCGGTTGTCCAGCGTCCACATCGGCAGCAACCAGTAATGGCTCTCCTGTCCTTACACGGAAACGCAAAAAGATGTCTCAGTCAAAACAGAACGCCAGCGAACCGACTGTTGAGCCTATAGGTGAGCTTGCGAACATAAAATCGATTAAAGTGAGCAATCTAGGTACCTCAGTGGCCGGCCAAATCGATAACTGGTCTGACCGACGTATCAGTATAAGGTACGCTCAGTAGGGCCTGATTTTCGACATATAAGTACTCCTAGATACGTTGCGTTAGCCAGACCAATTATCGATTTGGCCAGCCACTGAGGGACTTCGATTGTTCACTCAAAATCGTATGATCATTAATGCAAAAAATGCAGGTATCGGACTGGACTGTTGCGTGGTTCCTCTCCGGCACGGCGATCTTTCTTTGGTGCAGACCACTGACTTTTTCTACCCTCTTGTGGACGACCCATACATGATGGTTCAGTTACTGTTGCTGTCTGTCTGTCTGATTAAAGATTTGCAAAAGTTTCAGGGTCGCATCGCAGCAGCCAATGTACTGAGTGATCTGTACGCCATGGGAGTGACCTACTGCGACAATATGCTGATGATTCTGGGCGTCTCGACAGAAATGACCGAGCAAGAGAGAGATATCGTCGTTCCCATTATGCTTAGGGGCTTTAAAGTGACTGATCTGCTTGTGTTGGTGTGAAAACTGTCAACGTGGTGTGTTGTAGGACTGCGCAGAGGAAGCGGAGACGAATGTGAGGGGCGGTCAGTCGGTCAGAAACCCCTGGCTCACTATAGGCGGCACGGCTACTTCGGTTTGTAAGCCAAGCGAAATCATTTCGCCTAGTGGAGCTAAGGCCGGCGACGTGCTGGTGCTTACGAAACCGTTAGGAACTCAGGTACCTCTTTCTCCTCCATAGCATATTCTACTTTACTTACGCCACTTACCGATGCTAGGTTACTGATAAATTAATTAACTGTTGCCGAAGTATGCCCCTTATACAGTCCGGCACTTAACGCCGTTTATGGTATCAGCACCATAATATGGTGATACCCCTACCCGTGGGCCATGTAGTATATTGGCGAAAATTGTACATAGTATAAAGTAGTATAATTTTGAGCTGGTGGTAGTATACTGGACTGGCTAGCACCTGGCAACACTGTTTGACATGGTGATTTGATTTGTACTGGATGTTTGCATGGAATTGTAAAGGGTGGTTGCGTAAAAACTGTTGCTTTGCCAAAAACAGGTTATTCCAAAATTTTAAGCCGATTTTCAAAAAGGTTCTGATTCCGAAAAATTCCGATTCGGAACTGTTCTTGAATTCCGATTCCGACCAGAACCAAAAATCCGGTTCCATGGCCATGGGTGCCGGTACCATATGGTACGAAATCTGAACGGAGTGGTACCATTATAGGTACCACCACAGTGTGTGGGCGTACCACAACAGGTCCCGAACGTGGGGTACCATATGGTGCCACTAGCCTAGGTACCGGTGCCATATATGGTGTCGGTACCATAAACGGCGTTAAGTGCCTGACTGTTTGTTATACAGTTTAAATAAAGAAAATTCCTCACCGCTTTTTTTTACCATAACTCAAACATTTCTTTCTTTATCGATTTGGCTCAAATTTTCAGTAAAAATTAACAAGATAAACTTTGCAAGTTTGCCGCGAAAATTCCAACTGGTGCAGATTTCTTAACTATGGAATTTACGATCATGTTTTTGACATTCCCCAATTTTAGTGCCCGCTTAGTATGCTATACCCAATGGTCATTCCTTTAAGCTTCAAAGCCATGCTCTTTGAATGACCTGACAAATTAGTATTCCCGTGAACAGCCCTGATTCTTAGTTTTTGGTCATAAAACCAGCACCAGTCGAAATTTTCGCACCAAGATTGCAAAGTTTATAGACAGTTGTTGTGTTAATTTTTGCTGAAAATTTGAGCCAAATCGATAAAGAATTGACCGAGAAGGAAACATTTGAGAGGAGGTCAAAAAGCGATGGGACATTTTTATCTATACTGTATGTAAGGTGAGAGTATCGGGCAGTTCCTCCCCCGATTATATTTTGCTATCGATTGGTCGATCGATATTCTTGTCTTGAATTGAAATAGGTTTTCTAAAAATCCAGTCTTTCTCTGGCTCGCCTATCGTTTTGAATAATCAATATGACTTTAACATAATGTTCGTGCGGGACCTGGAAAGTCATTGAATTTGGTGTCTGGTCAGGGAAAAATTTGATAGCAGCAGAAACATATCGCCACCAAATGGTCTTAACACAACACCCTTTTGAAAAGCGATCTTCTGACCTTATATAGTGCTGCTTAAACCGGAAATTTACCCTCTGAATACCGTTTAAATGCTTTTTACAAAGTCAGTTTTTCAAAATTTTTCTCACATTGGTTGCAGTTTCCTCACTGGTTAGTCGGGGAATTTTCACTTTGGTCAAGGAAAAGGTCAGGGAGTTTTGCTATCCAAAAGCCGCACGAACCCTGATTCATGTAACACGGGGGTCTGCGGCTCTGCCCCCCACGCGACTTAGTCCAGACCCACCGGATGCCCCCTCCGAATTTTCTGGAAAGTAATTTTTAAGCAAATTTTCGCGAACAAAAATTGGAAAAATCGCTTGAAAAACAGCTCTTTTTAACTATATTTCAACCCAAATTAGCGAATTTTGACAATTTTTAGCCGAAAAATTGCGATTAGTCAGCGTGTTTTAGTGCCCACCCACTCCCTAGAATTTGGGCTCTGACCCCCTCCCCTACGGCGGATGACGTGTTGTACGAACTTTAGTACGATATAAGACTAGTGGTACAGTAAGGACAAGGAGCAATCTGTTTTACAGGTGGCAGTTAACGCGTACGAGTGGCTGGGCAGTGAACGAGGCGATAGGGTGTTGGCAGCTGTGACGGAGGAGCAAGTAAAGAAGGGTTACTTCCGTGCAGTCGATTCTATGGCCAGACTCAATCGAACAGGTTCCCTGTTCTTTGCTTGCTGTCACGGAACACTGTTTACTGTGTTTTGTTTTGCCTCCAGCGGCTTTACTGATGCACAAGTACGACGCCCACGCAGCCACAGACGTCACCGGCTATGGTTTGTTGGGCCACGCGCAGAATCTGGTGCAGACGCAGAAAGAAGAGGTTTCGTTCGTCATTCACAACCTGCCAATCATTCGCCGCATGCCTAACATTGCCAGAGTCTCCGGCGTAATATTCGGACTAATGCAAGGAACCTCTGCCGAGACCTCCGGTTAGTCAAACCAATCCCCAAACCGGTTTGAACAACAGAAAAGAAGTGTTTTGTGCTTAAATTTAGTGTTGACTGTTTCTAAAGGACCTGTGTTGAAAGGAGTTTGGTCTAATTTTCTTCTATTACTGAAGCTATTCTATGCTTCCATGGCGTAGTTTTCGGAGACGCTGTGCCAAACTATGAAAAAGAGGCGAAAAAGTGCTAAATTTTGGCTTATTTGGACTGAAAAAAGCGGGCCGACCCGAGCGCATCCCTAGTGCTTAGTGCATCGTAGACTTACAGGTGGTCTGCTGATAGCCTTACCAAGAGAGCAAGCAGTGGCGTACTGTAGAGAAATCGAGCAACTGGAGGGTTACCCTGCCTGGATAATCGGCGTAGTGGAACAGGGAGAGAGAACAGCAAAAATAGTTGAGAGACCCAGATTAATCGAAGTTCCAGCACAGGACGATGCAGAAAAGTTGTGGTAATTGCGGATTAGTTTGTTCGGTCGCTGTACATACAGATGTTTCACTTGTGGCATTGCTCCAACCTCGACTGTGAACGGGTTTGAGCAGCCGTTTCTTTACAGTCGTTTGGGGGCTACGTTCGCTTGTGACGCGTCGGTCGTTAAATCGCCTATGCGACTGATCGGCGCCGATGTGGCGAACGATTTTGGTAAAAGGCACGCTAATTTGTCAGCTTGCATACAAACAAACAAACAAAATAAATCAGTATTGAAAGAGCAGTGCACTAAGACGCGCTTTGTCAAAAGAGAGACCAGTATAAATAAGCATGCGACATGTAAAATTAAAGCTTTGTGACCGTCTTTTTTGCTCTGATGCCCAGTTCTTCTAGCCGATGCAGCGCCGGTCTGTAGACCTCTTTGGTCATCGGCAGTACCATGCCTCGCCTTTGGATCTCCCCTATAAACTAGCCGATTAAAAATTTTTGAAAGCCCCGTAGACAAGACACATGATGGACTAGCATTTGAATTCCTGAAGGAGGTTAATCGCAATCTCAGGGGCACAATTGAGTGTATACAGACATGGGCAAAGGGGGTTGACTCCTTCAAGGTCTGGTCGCCGCTACCACCTCACGAATTTTTAGGAAGAATTTTGTATAGAAAATTATGATATGATTAGGTGCAAATGAGCTGAGAATAGCTTATTTTAGCGAAAAATATGCCGAAAAACCTTGATTTAGTAAAAAAAATACCCGTCAGGATTTGAAAATTACCACCCCTCAGTCGAAATGCTAGCCCATGTTGTCTAAGTGTAGGTACCACTGAGAATCATCTTGGTAGCAATGGCGGCAGTGTATCCGACTGTTTTGGCCATGGCCGAAAATCCCCCGTCCGCTTGGCCGTATTCCACCAACTCTATCTTGTGGCTTTCCTGAAATTATGTGGCTTGAGAAGGCATTGGAAAGGAAAAGGTACCATTTCGCCGTTAGGGTATCTGAGTGTGATGTCGTGGATAAGCAGCACCAGATCTCTTTCGTCCTTTTCGTATGAGGCCACCTTCTTCAAATAAGAAGCCAACGTGTCCAATGGATTTCCGCAGCGATCTACCATATTGTCGTCGGAAAACAATCCCAGACTGAAAATGACACTGACGCATGCTGGTGGGTTGTATTAGTGGCAAAAGGAAGCAAGTTCAAAACAAAAATCGTACTCGTGTTAATTGTTTGTTGTACTGTGTGCGTCCCAAAAATTTCGAACTTTGTATACTAATAATATTAACAATAAAATTTCATTGAAAAAAAATCGTACTCGCAAAGAGCTTGAAACTCGGTTTCTTTCTCCGCTCCAAATCGTTCCGCTACCAGGTTTCGTAGACTGTCGGGGAAGATGTCAACTCGTTTGTTCATAACCGTAGCTACCAATTCTTTCTAGAGAGTTAGCAGTTTGGTCAATACAGTAAAACTGGAATGTAGTACCCAAGAAATTTCAGGGCCTTTCGAAGCATCCAGTGTGGGAATAGGATTCAGTTCCAATAGTCCGATTTCTTTCAGTGCTTTCATTCCTTCCGAAAAACCCTGTAAGTCAGGTTATTCTCACGTAACGTAACGAACAATTCGTGCAACGTCGCTCTTTCCACCTCATTCGCTGCTGGATTTCGATCATTTTTTTAGCGTTCTAAAGAAGTTTTTCAGACGGCCCTTCATTAAATGAACGACCACCTATGGTTGGAAGTGAGCTCGAAAAATCGTTGTTGCATTTTATGGGTCTATACTGAACAAGAAAAGATGAGTAACCTTGTATCGGAGCGTGCCTCGCAATAGAGTTTCCACTTCGTGTTCTATTCCATAGATCTTGCCGTAAACAGTAGAGTCACGGTTGGGGTAACCGACTAAATTGAAGCCAGGCATGTATTTGATTGGCATTTCCACGTCTAGCAAGTTTCCAGGTGGAATTTCGATCGTTTCGCCGTCCTTCAAGTACTTGGCCTTGTTGTTCAGAGCCATCAGAACTCCCCTAGGGCTCCAGCTAAAAGTTCTGCCTGACAGTAGATCACTGGAAATTCACGCAAACAAGAAAACTCCAAGTAGCCCACCTAAACTTATATCGCAGCGGGTTGTCAGAGTATTCCGGGGCCGGTATACCTCCACACCAAGACACAAACGAGATTACCTAAATTACAGTATATTGTGCGTAGCTGTTCCAAGGCCAATAAGTCTTGATTGATTAAAGCAATTAGTCTTCAATATGCAAATTAGGTAGCTTACTCTTCCTCCTTGTTCTCTGGCTTGATCAATGCATTCCATGGCTAACATATGGTCAATGCCGGGATCCAAACCCACTTCGTTCATGACCGTAATTCCTGCATCTCGAGCGCTAAAACGGCATCCTGTTTGAGCAAACTGCTGCTTTAAAACGTGAACCGTGTTTACGCGATATCAAGTTCCTGCATAGCAGGTGAGAGGTAACTGGAAGTGACCATATTAGTTCGGTGCTTGATGCACAGTTTGGCCACATGAGGATGCAGGGTGTACGGTAGCAGAGACACCACCACATTGTGCTGTTCGATCAACTGCTCCAGTTTCTGAGGTTCCTCTGTCACGTTCAAAATCACCGGTATAGCATGGCTCTCTGTACTTGCCAATCTTTCCAGGTCGTCTTCCGTGTCACTTGCTGAAAGCGCAATGAAAAGTACTGCAGCCTACCGTATAGTGCTGTTTATAGTACCCGGGTACTATATATGGCACTTAGGGTATTGCGAAAATAAAATTGAATCCATTTATAGTACCCGGGTACTATATATGGCACTTAGGGTTTTGCGAAAATAAAATTGAATCCATTTATAGTACCCGGGTACTATATATGGCACTTAGGGTATTGCGAAAATAAAATTGAATCCATTTATAGTACCCGGGTACTATATATGGCACTTAGGGTATTGCGAAAATAAAATTGAATCCATTTATAGTACCCGGGTACTATATATGGCACTTAGGGTATTGCGAAAATAAAATTGAATCCATTTATAGTACCCGGGTACTATATATGGCACTTAGGGTATTGCGAAAATAAAATTGAATCCATTTATAGTACCCGGGTACTATATATGGCACTTAGGGTATTGCGAAAATAAAATTGAATCCATTTATAGTACCCGGGTACTATATGGCACTTAGGGTTTTGCGAAAATAAAATTGAATCCATTTATAGTACCCGGGTACTACAATATATATGGCACTTAGGGTTTTGCGAAAATAAAATTGAATCCATTTATAGTACGCGGGTACTATATATGGCGCTTAGGGTTTTGCGAAAATATAATTGAATCCATTTACAGTACCCGGGTACTATATATGGCACTTAGGGTTTTGCGAAAATAAAATTGAATCCACTTATAGTACCCGGGTATTATATGGCACCAACGAACTCTGCTCTATAACTAACAATAGTACTATGTGAAGTTCTTTGCTCAAATTACCGATTTTATGTAAATAATAGGTTATGTACATACATTTTTCGCACGTTTTGTATTTATAACTGCTCATTTCAGAATAAAAATCTGTCTCCATTTATATCACCCCGGGTACTATAAATAGGGGGTACTATATGGGTCGCGTCTTGGCCACGGGTAGTTTACGCTATCCCGTGTGTCACGGCGGCCCCGGCATCCGTGAGAGCGGTTGTTTGTGGGTTGGAAACCGGTCGAAGGGACTGGAAGTAGTCGACGTAAAGCCCAACCCAGACCGCCGAAAGCCGGTGATGGCCAGTAGGTAAATGGGAACCGATCCGGCGCTGCCTAAGCACCTAATACCAGCAAAGTGGAGGGTTGTTTGTAGACAGGGCTACCCCTTTGAAGGGCTCTGAAAAGAGCGAGGGGTGTCCAGAGCTGTCCGACAGGACAGTGGAACTCATAAACAAACAAAACAAACTATAAACAGCACTATACGGTACCTAGCAGATGTGAAAATCAAATGTGCATACCGACAGTCACAGAAATATTGTTGGAACTGGCGAAGTATCTGGCCACGGGACCTGACACAAACCCGGCGCCCAACACCAACACTTTTTTCTCGTCTACTGTCGTTACTGGGCTAGCTTTCTGGGCAGACACACTGAAAAATTTAGTTTGCACATACAGAGAAAACCCCTCAAGATAAAAAGCAATAAGTAATCACTTTAGGTTATCAGACATGGTTGTAGCAACAGTGAATTTATGTGATGCAACTGCTAACAGCACATCAGCCTAAGCAAGCAACTTGCTTTAGCAACAGTTTAAAGATAAACTTGGGAAGATACGCTTATACATATTGTACGTATACTGCCAGGCTGCAGCAGTCAGTCTTGGCGTAAACTAACACAAAACAAACCTTTGTTGTTTCCTCAGCTCGGTGATGTACTCAAAATTAGGCGTCAACTTGCCACTGTTTGTAATTATAGCATTCTTTATTGTCGGCAACACGTCTATCTCATCAAAACGTCGTGTGGCTGGACATTCTAGCTAGAATTTTAGAGAAGCATACCACCCTGACTCAGTCTGTAAACCTACATACCATCTCCCAAACCCAAGGCAAGAGCAGGTTGCCGAAGTATTCGGTGGCTTCGAGAGGCATCTGGGCAGGCATGTTGTCGATGCTGCAGACGAGCGCTCCTGAAGGCAGGTCAAAGCTGTCAGTGACTCGGTTCTGGTCGGCGTCGTATATACAGAATGGCTTGTCTATGGTGGTACAGTCTGCCATGAATTCTATGCTACCACCGGGATCTGCACTGATGTCACACACGCCAATCAGTCTAAATTTCGAAAGCAAATTTTCTCGACCGTTCCGTCTTAGCCGACCTTACCGATGAGGTAGGGTCGGTTCGCCAGCCATATCGATAGTCATTTTAGCCACAGGCGTTAGTAAGTGCTTTGCGTCCGGAATTGTAATGAGACGGGGATGTCTTGCGCTCCAGAAGATGCCATTCACGATCAGACTTGCGTATGGCGCTACCTACAATGCAAGCTTGTTTAATAACGTTAGCGGTTTTTGAGGGTACAAGAAAATACAGTACATACCTTAGAAGCGAAGACAGATTTATATCGTTCCGGATGTTCATCGCACTCGATCTGGTCAAACCGACCGCCTTCAATTCGCACATAGTGATCTCTTCGACTGACCACGCAACCATACACCTTGTTCAGATCTAAAAATAAGTATGCTGGCAGTATACATGTACTAGGGGCTTACCCCCTAGCTAGAAAGGCCAAACCCCCCTCTCCCCGACCCAAAAATGAATGCAGTACTAGTAGCAGCTCCAGTACTAACAAACTGACTCAGAAATAACAAATTTTTAGCTTGAAAAACCTTTCGAAACCGAATTTGCCTTTTCCACTGCTGATGTTAAAGAGAAATCGGTGTTTTTGGAAGCGCTTTTTATAGTTTTTTGCTCTAAAACGCTATTTGGCAGCTTAAAATAGCGATTTTTAGCCTCCTTACTGAAAAAAACGTGCTAAAAACGCATTTCCAGACGTTTTGGAGCTTTTTGAAATTTTGGACCCCCCTCTGGACGAAACCCCTTCCCCTCGACCCCCCACCTATGGTCGGCCGGGACCTGTACATGTATGGCTGGCAGTAGAACCAGAAAGAAACTGCCGAAAACAAGCGTACTTCCGCGTTTCGCAACCTTTGGCAACGTTTTGACATCAACATATTCATGTGGTAGATTTTGAAACAATTCTTGGGCTCCCTAGAAGCATTCAATGACAGGGCTATGGCTAAGATAACAGGGAAAGTCGATTCTCACTTGAGATACATTTCCAGATCCTGTGAAGACGAAAGTCAAGGGTCCGATGGACTGAGGCATGTAGCCGAGCGCAATTTCGTAGCCGCAGTCTCTGAGTGCATTCACAGCCATGTGAGAATCCCTGTAGTTGTGTGCCAAGCCTATGTGCTACAATACGTACTGTATGTACGGAAGTAAATCAAGCCGACCTACAGTACGTCAGCCTCCTAGCGGGAAAAACTAACCAGAAAGGGAGTGTGATGTCCTAAAGCCAGTAGCCTGAGACCGAGTCCGTGCAAAATGTCACACATTCCCGCGTACCCTGCCCATTTGCCGAACATTACCAGTCGTTTTCCTTTGCTATCAACCATTTTCTCGTAGTCTATCAGTTGGATGTTCTAAATTTCGATTACGTATAGAGAAATTTGGTCAGAAGAAGAAACATGCAATTATTTATTACCTGGCTAAGAATCCTGTCCAACAAAGGCATATTTTCTCTCTGAGCTTTAATCGTGTGACTGAAGAAGGCATAAGTTTTGTTCGGAATCAGTTCATCTATTGTCACCGATTTAACCGACATGATCAAACTTGCTTCTGACATGTCTTCGCGTGGAATTGCGCCGGCTGCGATGTATTCCTAGAAATCGTTGCGTTTCCTAACTAGAGTGCGAACCGGTATTGGGTGTATTGGGGTGTTTTCCAGGTATTGGTATTGGGTATTGGGTTTTTTATGCCCCAATACCCAACACTAATTAGGACCTATAAAAATCGAAAAATTCGCTGTTGAACTGAAAAACTGACCTGAAAAAATCGAAAAGATTGACCGATGATTAGGTACGTATAGAAAGCCGTTTTTGCGTTAATAAACTAAAGATTAAGAATGTCTTATCTTGTCCGCTTTTCTAAGTAGTACACTTGTAATTAGTGCAATTTCTCTGTTCTTATCCAAGATAAAGGTTTGTGATTCAATTGAAATTTGTCATTTTTAGTGATACAGAATGTACAATGTATTAGTACTGTACCCAGGGGGTGCGGGTCTGGTACACCCCTTTCCGGTGGAGTACGACGAAAAAATCCGCCGAAAATAAGAAACACTGTAATACAGCAGATCATGTAATGGACTAAAACTGTTAATTTCTGTTTATTTTACCCTCCAGAACGGCTTCTAAATGCTTGCGTAAAGGCTAATTTTTCAAAATTTCTCGCCCTAGTTGGACAATAGTCCAACCAGGCTTCTTCGAAATTTTAATCCCTGTGAAAGAAATCCTGTGTACACCACTAGAATGTACTTGTTCACTGAAATGCAATTTTTGGGTCAGCTCAGCTATCCAGGTATTGGGGGTCTCAGGTATTGGGTTTTTCAGGTATTGTTCGCACTCTATTATTACTAACGCTAACTTTCAAAAGGGCTGTTATTATGCAATGCATAACCTTTTACCGACCTGTATAGGATAGGCACGTCGGTTGGAAGGTTGAATGAGTACTTTGACTCCGTTATCGACCAATTTCTTGACGTGGATCGGGGCCAACGGAGCTCTTCGTTCCCACGCATTCACCGTCTCTCTTCTAATGGCCAGACAGGGCTGCGTACTTTCTATCTTAGCGTGATGCGGCACTGCGATCACTGTGCGCGCGCCGACATAGCGTGCCACCAGCGCACGCGCGCGCAACAACGCAGAGCGCCGGAATTGCGAACACACAAACAGCATAACTGCAGCTGCGAAGAGAGGTGTTTTGCCACGCGGCACACCACGAGGGCGGAAGAAAGACTGAATGTTTACCGGGAGATGATAAGAACAGATAAGAGGGGACTAGTACATTGGTAGCGAAAGTTTGAGACGCTGATCACAGACTTTGATAAGATCGATCGCTCGCAAACAACTCTTCCTACGTGACCAAATTAACAAGAAACAGCTCTAATGAATGCAGCAAAAATTTGCATGAACCCGCCATCGTGTTGTCAAACGGAAATGCCAATCGGGCGTGGTCTATGCAAATTAATGCGTATAAGACACAATTTTTAAATATCATTTATTTGAATAAAACCACGGTACAGTTCTGACATCACACCAAGTACACGCTAACACGCATACATAAAATGTACAAAGCTCTTTAAACCCTTTTGGTATACCTTCAAATGAAATACGTAAAAATCCTATTACGTAATTGCACATTCCTACATACGTATCACCAAGAATATTCTTGGTATCACCAACAGTATAGTCACGGTACATGGCTAATTATTCGATCACCACAGTGTTCTCCTGCTGAGGTTGTTGCTGTTGAGCCAGGTTGGTCAGCGCTTGTCCGATATATCCGAGAACTTGAGCAGCCAAACGTTCAGTGGCCATTTGAGCTCTTCGACCACGTGGCGGGCAACAAGGACGGCCCGGACATCTTCCAGGTGGAGGAGGCATTGGTGGTGGTGGACCGAAGGGCGCTCGGAACCCTGGAGGTGGTGGCGGCAGAGGGTGACCGTGACCTTTGCTTCTCTTCTCGCGCTTTTTCATGGCCTTCTTCCATTTTCCTTGCTCCCTCTTCTGCTTCTTTTTATCCTTCTTGCCGCTCTTCTTGAATTTTTTCGGTTGGTGGCGATCACGAGATCGAGATCGGTCCCTGGACCGACTTCGGCTGCGGGACCTCCTGCCGGCGGCGAATGGCGGGCCGACATGATGAAACCGGTCGACACTGCTGTCCGAATCGGAGCTGGAACTGGAACTTGAAGAGGAAGAAGACGACGAAGATGGGGAACGGCGGCGACGCATGGTTTGGGTGGGACACACAACAGACCAGTCTAGCACACAGTGTAATACTTGTGTAGAGATAGGCTGGCTTTAAATACGGAACGCCGAAAAAGTTCGAAAAGCCTGTCACGGGTTGCTAGGAAACGTAGAGATACGAATTTTCGAAAAGCGATGAGTGCGCAAATATTTGCACTAACTACGTCACAGTACGTCATTCCACTGCCTGCCGCCTACTTTCTTTAATGTTAATTTTTACCTACGTATGTGTTTTTACGTTCATTGCGCACCAACACCATCAGAAACTTTAGTCACTTGCACAAAATCAATATTGCTTTATGCTTGATGGTACATACCTTAAAAAGTACACAATTACTGAAAATATTTGCTATGTCCCTAAATTAGTTTTGACGTACAGTACGTGCTAATTTGATTCAGTCACAACTCTAAGCTCTAATAATTGTTTCTAACTGAAACAACAAACTGAAAAGTAAAACACTTCTACAGTCCATGTTTTTTCATGAAATTTTTAACCCACATGATCAATCCTGGGTCAGCTTTGGCTCCTTTGAGTCCTGTAATGGAGACGAATTTTCTTGGCTTTGGACTATGATCTATGTTTTTCCCCTGCTTATCTCTGCACTCCGTCATTGAGTGTCTAACGATTGCTCCGTACAGATAATCAGACTGCAACCACTTGTTTACAGTCATCGTCGTTCTAGTCCACTCTGGCTGCTGACTATTTGCATAGAAGAGCAGTTCAGTCGACTCAAATTTGTATTCGGCTGTTGTGGACATGTTGGTGAGAGGTCCTAAGCCCCAGGCCCTAAAAAATTGACCAAAAGTTCGAGCCCCGTTCAGATTAAACATGGTGAAAGAGACGTCCTCCTTGACCAGTCGTTCGGTGAGCGGTTTGACTATATCCCGCAGAATTTCAGACCAACCAAACGGGTACGGGTTGCCGGGGTTGATGTGGTTTCGTTCCAGCAAATCCATCTTCCGGTTTATTCTATTGTGCAGCTCAGTCACCCAGCGACGAGTGAACTTTGACCTGGCGTGCATTGGTCCCATCACTCCAACCGAAAGAAGGTCAGTTTCCGGGTGCCAATCTATCGACGCCATGTCGTACCAGCGGATTTTCTTGAACTGTTCCCACAAACTCGCAAAGCCCCAGGTATCGGAGTCGACGTAGACACCGCCGTAAGCGTCCAGAACCCTGGCTCTGAAGTAGTCAGCTTTGTGTGGGCGGCCCAGCCAGAAAAATCCCGGATGAACACCGTGCACCCAGTAAGCAAGCTCTTGTTCGTGCATGAGAACAACTTCAAAGTGGTCTTTATTGTGGCATAATACAGTAGCCACTGACAGTCGAATCATGTCGGGAACTTTATCACTGTCCCAGAATGTCCAAATGATTGGTTTGCCGTTGAGAGTATAGACTCTGTAAACGGAATTCCATTTAAGAAGCTTTTTGTGTCCTGGTTTCCCAACCCACACGTCAGCCGGCGAGTCGGAATCGGTGAAATTGGAGCTGACTAATCGGTTACTCAGAATGCCTACAGAATACGAAGTTGAACTTTTCTTGTACACTTGAGGACCAAGAAAGACAATAAATAATCCAATCACAAAACCTAGGATGAAAAATCGGAATAGGGTATTGAGAATTTCTGACATTGTCCAGAGACGGTTTCGCATCGGTGTGTCCTCACCTAGCAACAATAGCGCTCTAAATAATAAATGTGTATTTTGTGTTACTAGCACAGCCATAACTCCTTGCGCCAGACGCCTAAATTCGCGAAACGCTAACCGCTGGCTAATTTCGGAAATCGACAGCGGTTAGCGTTTTCTATTTTCGCATGTAAAGCGAAAATAGATTCTCTAACCGCTGTTGTGGGCGTAAATCGATACTTGAGGATAGTTTAACTAAGACGGTTCTCTTCGAAAATAGAACGAATCTTGACAGCAATTTTCAATCTTTTTGTAGTGGGACGGCTATTAGACAACGTAAAATTGATGGAAAATAGATGCGACTGAGGCGTACTCCCCTCTGTGTAAAAAAGGCCCTGAAAAAGGGTCAGGTTCCGCCTTTGGATGAGATCACAGATTCGAAAATTTAACAATTGGCAGCCAGCCAAATTTGGCGCGCGGCCTACGAAACTCTAAATTCAACTCCGCCCATCGCAGTTGAACAGCGGTTAGCGCAGCGTCGGCCTATTTTCGAAAACGCTAACCGCAGGCCAACTACTCCAAATGGAGTATGGTCTGCCCCAACCGGATAAATTAAGTTAAGTGATGTATGAACGTATCAGTCAATACTACGCAAAATTAGCGTCATCTGTTAGGTGTAGCTCAGTCAGTCAGGGCGATTGAGCGATTTCCTTCAAAATACTGCACGTACAACAACAGTACAATTGATCAAATATACGTACAATGTACCACTAACTACATGCGTTCGCCTTACATACTCCAAATCACATCAAATGGCCAGCCTTTAATGAATTTTTCTGCCGGATCTGTTTTATTCGGCAACACGAACAGTTTATCATTGGTGGCATCTCTGACGCTTTTGTAGCCCAATTCCCTCAAAAAGTTGACCATCCTTTTCACGCATTCTGGCTGAGCTTGGTTTGCATGACCCATTTCCATAAAAATAACAGGTACAGCCAAAGAGGAAAAGAACTTATTGGACGTTCCTATAGCCTTGCACTCGTAAGACTCGACGTCCACTTTTAAAATTGCAGTTTTAGAACTGATGAAAGGCAGTAAATCTTCCAGTAAAACGGTCTCCACCTTGAACGGAGGGGCGCGCTTTATGTTTTCAGCGGCGAAATCCTTCCCTCCGGTCCCTATCACAAAAGTGCCTGCAATGTTGCCGACATTTTTGGTCATCTGTAAGCTACCGCGAGAGTCGGAAACAGCATAGGGCAGAAGAATAAATCTCTGCTGAAAATTGTTTAGAAGAACAGCTTTGTGTATGTTGGGCCAGTTGTCTGCACTCGGCTCCGCTCCCACCACTCGTAACCCCAACGCAGCGGCAAACAAAGCATGTGTTCCGATGTTCATACCAATGTCAACGAAGGTTGCATTAGGGTATTTTGTGGCCAACTGGCCTAGCTTTTTGGTGATGAAGTGCTCCCACGTAACACCGCTGAGAACGTTCTGCGACACTACGTCCGATTTGTTTTCTGTTCGGTGTGGACAGATCTTGAACGGCGGTCGTGTAGTGCTGTTCACACAAAGCATCGAGCTTTCGTTTCGAACTGCTGTCTTCCAGTCGTAGGCTGCTTTTCTGGCAGTTGCAGTGGTCGAACGAATCGTTGTCATCGGTGGTCGGCTGTGTGTCGATTTTGTCTGTGTAGTAGTGGAAGGTGGTAAGCTGCTTTTCTTTTGAACAGTTGTCATCAGTAAAGTGGTCGTTATTTTGGTTGTAGTTGCCTTTCTGGGTAGCGTTGTTGTAGTGACCTGATGTCCAACTGTTGTACTAGGTGAAGAAGTTGATCGCTTCACCATAGTTGTTCTTGTTGAAGTGCTGATTTTCCTTGTAGTAGTGGGTTTCATTCTTGTTAATGTAGTGATTTTGTGTGTGGTAGTGGGCTTCATTCTTGTTGAAGTGGTGATTTTAAGTGTTAACGATTTCGTAGTTATTGGCAATTGTTTCGTTGTTTGCAGCGCTTGGCTTGCGGTGTAAATTCGCCGTGGCTCCACGATGTGTTCACCTAGATAACAACTCTATCAAAAAAATGTATAGAAGTTTCTTCCTCGTGACACCCTGCTATGATAGAGTAAGGGACCCAACTGCGCCAAATCTCAAAATACGACCCGGGTTACTTCCGCTGTCATACGCGAATTTCTCAAGCTTGGTGTCCGGTAGAGCTAAGACAATGGGCTTTAAAACAGTGTGCACTGTTGGCTATAATCTTCATACAACGCACATAGCTTGTGCATTCCGCGAATAACGACCGTTTGAGCGATAGTCAACCGGAAATGGCTCGGGTCACAATTTGACAGCTGGCGCAGTAGAATAGAACTTTACTTAGACAGATTACGCTTTACCGTACCGTACCTTGCCTTGGTCGAAAGGCGTCAAGTGTTCTAGCCATGTTCAAGTTCGGAAGTTCTTCATTTCGATGGTAGGCTGTAAAAGTGAAAACAGTGAGACAGAATCCGAATAGGAAGAGCAACAGTTTAGCGACTAAATCTGTAACGTCGCTCCTTCGCATAGGAGACATTTTGCCTACTCTGTATGTTTGCTCTAATTGAATATGTACTAGTATGCTAATCTGGAAAGCCCTAAAGCGGCGCTCAATCACAATTTGCACACCTGCTACTATATTGTGCTAAAATACAGTTCCTATCCAGCATCTAAAAACTAGTCATACTTCAGTAGCATATTGTAGTGTGAAAATATAGAGTCACACCCAAAATCCTAAGTCAATCCTAAATAATTGGGCCATGTACTTCAGTAACATTCCGTGCTAGAATCCGAGTTTAAGTTTTCAGTTCTTAATCGCAATTACACTTTAAAAATTTTGAAAATCTAAAGTATAAGCATTAATAACAGCTTTAATTTGAATATGGAACTACGTCGTAAAATTGGAGGCGTCTGTTCTCTGGTCATGCCTACCAAAACAACATTTGCAGATATAAACTACGGTTGATGGATAGGCTGTAAATCGGAGAACCCCGCTGGGGTTCTGGGACCGTTTCCATATTAATAGGGGTGCGATTACATATTACCAGTATTACTAATATTGGGAGATCACTCGAATTGAAAATTTTGAACACAGACGAATGTGGTATCAAATGACTGCTGACGATCTCTTGATTATTATTTTACACATCAACATCTAATTACTGCATGCTATATTCAGCTTTACCTCAGATACGAGTTTTTGGTCTCGGAACAAATCCCCTAAAACGTGCACACCCAAATTGTAAATCTTTAACAAATATGACCGAATGCGGTATCAAACAACTGCTTGTGATCTCCACATCATTATTTAGACATTAACACACCAGCACATCCACAACCAATTACTGCATGCTACCTCAGATTGCGCGCTCTCGTCATACTGCCTTACTTCATCGATTATCGGCCGATTACCTCCGGAACCACACCTAGAAAACTTGCTATAAAATTCATACGCATAGACGTACATTTGTGCCCAAGACCGGATCGGTAGACCATTGCCATAGGTACAGAATAAGCACAGTTAGAAAGATGGGGATCGAAGCCCCAGGACGGTGGCCCATTTTAAACAACGATCGTCACTATGAAAAAAATAGAAAAAAGAAGTTTTCTAGGTCATCTTTTAAAAGATAGCTACCAATTTTACTGTGTGAGTATGTCTACCTTAGATGCATATTTTGGCGCATTTGCTTTCAGAGATCCTTTAACAACAAATGAAAAAAAGAAAAATGTGCCATCGCGACACCCCCTTACTGAAACATCCATAGCATTCAAATGCGCAGACAGATATGTCCGTCCGTCCAAGAGCACAGGCCTAGATATGACAATTTCCTCTCGATTAGGCATAAATATAACAATTCGTCTAAGCCTCAGGACGGTGGTCCTTTTTAAACAAAAAATGGCACAAAAGTGAAAATGATCTACACTTAAAACACTAATCGGCGCAAGTAGTGATCTTCCTATAATAATAAAAATTAATAAAATAAATAAAAATTAAAAAAGCAAAGAAAGAGAGGCAAAAAAAGAGAGAGGATAGAAGCCAAGGAGAAGACAGAGTCATTGTTTCCAGGTTGTACACGTAATAGACTGTCGTTCTTGCAGTTCAGATTTCTGGTGGCTACGGTTGCTGGTTTGGGAGTTTTGTTCTTAATAATAAAATACAACAATAGGTATGGATGGGCAAAGAAGTCCGTCGTGCTGCGGAATCGAAAACGCCTTATGTTATGAAGCGCGTGCGTGTTTTCGGTTTTTACATTGTAAAAATTCTGGCGTGATTTCTAACCGATTCGGTTGCGGTTTTTTGCTTTTATTAATAAGTTTAGGTGTTCTTGCTTTGTAAATCAAATGTCAATTTAAAAAAAAATTATGATTTTATAATTTATTGCGAGATGAAATTTTTAAATTTTTTTAAAAATTGAATAACTCGAAAACGGCTTGTTGTTGCAGCAAGCACACTGCAGAAATGAAAATTTCAGGTATGATATACCCTAGGAACAATTTCCAGCAATATTGATTCGTTCCTGAGCCAGCGCATACCAACTATTTTTTCGAATTTTTCCCTATGCTAATACACACGACGGCAGACACCCTCGCACATTTTGTTCCACTGAAAGTAAACCAAACCGAATTATCAAGAGAACGCCACCTCACTAGATAGCATTTTTCGCTGGCTTTCATGACACCAATTGCCCATGTCTAGCTTGCAGCCAGTGCCAGCGCAAAGCAGAAACTCGAAAAAACGGCGTTTCGTAACTGTTACAGCTGCCACCTATACCTAAATCCAAATTATTGTGCTGGTTGAAAGCGCTGGCTTTTGCCGAATCTAACAACACCTTACTTTCCTTAATCGCCCAAATAATGCGTTCACACAGTCCATTACTCGTGAGGGTCCAGCACTTTACGCAAACGTTGATTTTATCGATTTTTTGGGCAGCTGAGCCTCATGCTCTTAATCAAGGTGTAAACAAGCTCTCAGCCGCAAACGTGCCGGTGATTTTGTAGCTGAGAAAACGCACTTTCAGTTGATATACTGCTTCTGAATGTACGAATATAACCTAGTCTGAACGAAGCCGACAAATCTTGATAAGCCGATCTGCACATCGCTCCCAAATAAAACCGGACCTTTGTGGATCAAAGTTTAGAAGGTCATAACCCCAGAACTACTGAACATTTTTGACTGCGGTTTGTTTTGTTGAACTTCTCTTAAAATCGTCTACGCGGAAGCGTGATAATCACTAGAAAAATCGATATTTCTTTGCCCATCCCTACTTAAAAAATCTTGGAAGTTTTTATTAATTTTTTAAAAGACAATTTTAAGAGAAGTTCAACAAAACAAACCGCACTCAAAAATGTTCAGTAGTTCTGGAGTTATGACCTTCTAAACTTTGATCCACTAAGGTCCGGTTTTATCAGGGAGCGGCATGCAGATCGGCTTATCAAGCTTTGTCGGCTTGATTCGGACTAGGTTTTATTTGTACATTCAAAAGCAGTATGTCAACTGAAAGTGCGTTTTCTGAGCTACAAAATCACTGGAACGTTTGCGGCTGAGAGCTTGTTTATACCTTGATTAAGAGCATGAGGCTCAGCTGCCCCAAAAAATCGATAAAATCGACGTTTGCGTAAAGTGCTGGACCCTCGCGAGTAATTGATTGTGTAAACGCATTATTTGGGCGATTAAGGAAAGTAAGGTATTGTTAGATTCGGCAAAAGCCAGCGCTTTCAACCAGCACAGTAATTTGCATTTAGGTGTAGGTGGCAGCTGTAACGGTTACAAAACGCCGTTTTTTTCGATTTTCTGCTTTGCGCTGGCACTGGCTGCAAGCTAGACATGGACAATTGGTGTCATATGAAAGCCAGCGAAAAATGCTATCTAGTGAGGTGACGTGCTCTTGATAATTCGGCTTGGTTTGCTTTCAGTGGAACAAAATGTGCGAGTGGGTCGGCCATCGTGTGTATTAGCATAGGGAAAATTTCGAAAAAAGTAGTTGCTATGCGCTGGCTCAGGAACGAATCAATATTGCTGGAAATTGTTCCAAGGGTAAATCATACCTGAAATTTTCATTTCTGAAGTGTGCTTGCTGAAACAACAAGCCGTTTTCGAGTTATTCCATTTTTTAAAAAAATTAAGAATTGCTTCTCGCCATAAAACAATTTTAAAATCATAATTTTTTTAAATTGACATTTACAAAGCAAGAACAAACCCTAAACTTAATAATTAAAGCAAAAAACCGCAACCGAATCGGTTAGAAAAACGCCAGAATTTTTACAATGTAAAAGCCGAAAACACGCACGCGCTTCATAAGGCGTTTTCGATTCCGCAGCACGGGCTTCTTTGCCCATACCTATTATGATGATAAGTAGGGATGCAAGTGGTATCCGGTATTATTTGGTGTTTTCTAGGTATTTGGTATTATTTGGTATTTGGTATTTTTTATACCAAATAATACCAAATAGTTTAAATAACTAAATAATTAGCTTTTTTAAACGGTAAATTCTGCATATTTTGCCACTGTTACCATGTCAGAGCTCTTGTGTTCAGAGAGTTTTTCTTTATTTCTAATTTAGGCCTACGAAAAAAAGTTTAACAATGCAGATACGCAGAATAAGACGTCGCTCTACCGTTTCTGAGCGACAAAAGAACAAAGAATTCTGACCAGTTTACTTTATAACAACCTTTCATGGAAAATTCTTAAAACGTGCAGGTTGGTCTTAATGAACAATAATAACTACTCCGCTTTGGGGCAGTCCATATACGACGTCGTTCCAGATCGGGGAGGGGGGTCGGCTGAAATGCGACGATAGACGACGCACCAGGAGTGGAGGGAGTTAGCGCTTTTTTCGGAATTTTAGGGAACTTTGATTGTATTATTTTCAATTTGAGTATATTCTGGCAAAGGTTTTTTACATACAGAAAAGCTTCCCAGAGTGATTGTAGAGATTTATTTACAGTAACAAGTTAACGTGACAGTACTGTATGCACTTTTATTGGAGGGGTAAGCCGAAAACGACGTCGCCTTTATGCGGAGGGGAGGGGGTCCCAAAACTCGGGATTTTGGAACGACGTCGTTTATGGACGGGCCCTTTATCGAGACCGAACATAGGCCGCAAACATCACAACGTGCTTGCCCATTTCCCGAGTCAGTGAAAAACCACCAAATTCTGCTCGCTTTCTTTCCCAGCCTGTTTGACTGCCGAAAGTATCGAAAAATTGGCTGTAGGATGAAAATTAGAGTGCGAACTGGTATTGGGTTGTTTTTCAGGAATTGGGATTGGGCATACATACATGTACTAGGGGGGTTGGGTGTTGTGGTTTTTGCGTCCCAATACCAATACTGATTGGGATCTTAAAGAATCTTCAAAGCTTGATCTTAAATTACATAGCTTTCCCCATGAAGCCTTTTTGCGTCAATCAACTGAAAGTTAGCAGAGCTTATGCTGTAATTCTTATGGCGTTGCTGGTTTGCTCAGTAACACACCAGCAATTAGCTTTCTCTCGCCTTATCTGAAATAAGAGATCTATTTTTTCGTCATTTGCCTGTCAGAATCGTTCACCGAAATTGATTTTTACGCAGCTGATCAAGTATTGATTATTGCGGTGTCATCGGGTATTGGGGTTTTCTTGTTTTGTTTGCCCTGTAATGGGAGCAATCCTACGTTTATTTTAGTGGATATAAAGTCATATTATATTGTTTCCCTGTCGCGCTAGGCAGTTCGTTGTTGAGAGAAAAATTTAACTGCCTTTGTTAGCAGTGGCAGAATCAGTTTCTTCTGCACCTCAGACATTTCAATTCTTATTTTACTATCATTGCGGTTGCGGACTTTATTAAATAGGTGTGATTGATTTCTACTCAAGTAAGTTCCTCTGGGTTTAGGTTTGTGCCGTAGGACCATCATCGTGAAAATCTAAAGAAACAACAATGGTAAGTTTGTCTTCTGTCTTTTGCATTAATAAGTAGCAATCGACAACTGTCAATTCCGTTTTGGCCTGAACTGACGGTTCCTTTTCCGCTGTTGTGAGGTGGATCCACAAGTTTTTTGGTGTTCATTATTTTTGAAGAAAGTTAAACTTCGGTGGAAACACCTGGAAGGAAAGTGTTCGATAAACTTTTCATTGAAAATAAATTTCGATAAAATAATTTTTGAAGTGAAAGTTACTTGAAAGCCCCAATTTCTCATTAATGAAAGACATGGATTGGAAGTTTTGGTTCCGTAGTTAAGCGATAAACGAGCTTGTATATTAATGGATTCTGGAGCGTCGAATTTAGACTTTTTTCGTCAATTCAATAACTCATCAATAAGAATTGCAGACCTGCAAATCTCTAACTTAGTGTCTTTGTGCTGAGACTGTATCGCATCAGACACTGACTCTTAACTTCATTCTGGTTCTGGTTTCAGTGGATATTTGGGTTCCGGTCGATAGCTATAGACAAATCTGTAATTAATTGATTTCATTGCAGGGTGACAGTGCGGTCACACTTCGAACTCGGAAAGTTCTCACTAACAAGTTGTTGTCTCGAAAGCAGATGGTAATTTAGGTGGCGCTATCGTAAAATCCGGTTCCTTATAAATCTTAACGGATCCAAGAAAGTATAACGGATCCAAGAGTAGTATAACGGATCCAAGCCACCGGTGCACTATTCAAGTTTGACGGATCCATACTATTCAATTTTAACGGATCCAACGGCACTATTCAATTTTAACGGATCGATGCAAATTTATGAACTATTTAGGTTTGACGGATCCTTAAAATACGCAACAAGCCCCAAATTCGGCGCCCGCCATACTATTCAATTTTGACGGATCCAACTGCACTATTCAATTTTGACGGATCGATGCAAATTTATGAACTATTTAGGTTTGACGGATCCTTAAAATACGCAACAAGCCCCAAATTCGGCGCCCGCCATACTATTCAATTTTGACGGATCCAACTGCACTATTCAATTTTGACGGATCCAAATGCACTATTCAATTTTGATGGATCCATACTATTCAATTTTTTAATACAATGCCAAATTCTTGCGCTGCTCTTCATGTGGAGTTCTAGTCCAACCAGCAATATGCAGCATATCGCTGCTGAAACTGCAGTTGCAGAGGAAAATACTGTGACAAAATATTTCAACTTATTCAGAGACATTGCTCAGAACTGGTATGCAAGTCTTTGTATTGTGTCCATCCATGGGCCATAGAACTGGGAACATACCCTCTCCCTTGTTCACTGCTGCCCACGCCTAAGTCGTCCATATACCCTCTGGAAAATTTTAGCTTTTCTTTCTGGCAATTTTACAGCGATTTTTGGCGGTTTTTGGGATATAGCCCTACACCCCAGGCAGATTCATACCTCTCTTCCCACATTTGAATGAAATAGTCATGTCCTACAGGTGCCAAGACAATCACTTCACGCAAAAGTTAGGTGGGCCTGGCAGTATTGTTGAGATTGACGAGTCCATTTTTTTCAAAACCAAATATCAAGTGGGCCAACGAAGAGAACATAGCTGGGTATTTGGAATTTTTGAGCGTGGAACAAATCGGGTAATTATGGTACCTGTTCCAAGGAGAGATGCACAAACGTTAATACCAATACTTGAACAATATGTAGAAGCAGGTAAAATCTATGTGTTATGTTGACTTCTTCAGCTGATTCTGTGGCTGTTCAGGAACACACATCGTTTCTGACATGTGGGTTGCATATGGTGGAATTAACAACATAATGCATGTTCAACAAGGTGTACTGCAACAAAAGTACCATCACGACTGGGTTAATCACAGGTTCGATAATAAATCATAACTTTGATCTGAAAAACGTTTTTCAGACAAAATTTTGTTGATCCAAACAATCCTCTTGTTCATGTACAGGGAATTGAAGCAACATGGAGTGCAACAAAAGCCATGCTAAGAAATTTACATGGGACAAGTAGAGATAAATTTCCTACCTACTTATTCCAATACATGTTTAGGAGAGCCCATAACAATGAAAAAATTTTTCAGCATATGGTTTTTTGGATAAGACATTATTATCCTGTGTAGACAACGAATTATGTTGTGTGAAATATATGTCTAAAACCATGACACCAACTAGCCCAGCTCTGCATAATACACATGGTATACTGACAGAAGTGCAATAAATACCAATCAACAAGACTGTTCTGTTGCATGCGGTTTTGGGTGAATATCCTGTCCTCTGTCACAAACAAGGTGCAAATACTGCTTATGTGCAGGTTGAACTAAGTGTCGTCAATGACTATGAGGCATCGGCAGAAGCATCAGAGATTATGAATTACAACTGGAATCCATTATGGGTGAAGTTCAAAGCAGCTTACAGTATGTGCAATCTGCAATGCGTCATAACTGCAATAGGGTATTCAAGTATTATTTTCAGACAAAACCTATGACAGTGTGGAGGAAGAGCGCGAGCGTTTTACAATATTTATTAAGAACAAGTGGTTCGTTGAAACACATATGAATGTGACAGGAAAAAGTTTTCATGTGTCAATGAACCATCTGGCTGATTTAGTCAGTAAAGTCTAACGATTTTAATAGTATACACGGAAACGTTTCAGAAATCTGAAGAGTACAGCTACCGAAATGGGTTTCAGTGCAACTATGCAAACACTTCTCACACCAGCAGTAGCGAAGTGCACAGACTTATGCAAAATGGTGTAATTGCTAACCAAATCGACTGGAGAAAGCATGGATATGTATCTGAAGTTAAGAATCAGGTGTTACATTCAATAATCTCCATGTTTCACAGCAGAAGTACTTTGTTCCATCTCTAGGGTCATTGTGGTTCATGCTGGGCATTTAGTGCAGTAAGAGTCTTGTTCCAATAATTGCAGAAAACGTTGCTAAATACATGGATTTAGACAGGAGCACTTGAGGGGCAAGAGCGGCGCAGAACTGGAAAGCTGGTCTCTTTGTCAGAACAAAATCTGATAGACCGCTCATCAAAATTTGGAAACCAAGGTTGCAATGGTGGTCTGATGACTTCGGCTTTTCAGTACGTTAAAGAGAATAATGGTCTGGACACAGAAAACTCATATCCATATGAAGCCACTGTAATCAATTAAGAATAAACACAAAGTATTGTTAAACTTCCAAATTGCAGGTAAACGACTGCAGATTTAACAGACAATTTGTTGGTGGAAATGCAACTGGTTTTATTAGAATCCCAGAAGGAAATGAGCTGCTATTGCAGAATGCTGTAGCTACTGTTGGTCCAGTATCAGCAGCTGTTGATGCTTCACATAACAGCTTCAAACTATATAGTAAAGGTTAGTTCACCACATCGGAGTGGCTAACAAACACAGCGTTACACAAACTGCAGGTGTTTATTTTGAACCAGACTGCAGTCCCATGGACTTAGACCACGCGGTGCTCATTGTTGGATATGGAACGACAATCAAAGGCGATCAGTATTGGCTCGTGAAAAACAGGAATGTAGATTATTATCTAGTAACAACGTTTATCTGAAACGCTTTAGCTGGGGAACAGCGTGGGGAGAAAATGGATACATCAAAATGGCTCATAATAAGAACAACATGTGTGGTATTGCAACTTACGCTAGTTACCCTACTGTCTAGTACTGTGATAATAAATTATAACCTTCAGCGCATTCAGAAATGTGCACATTTGCATTGATCCGTTAAAATTGAATGGTATGGATCCGTTGAAATTGAATAGTGCAGTTGGATCCGTTGAAATTGAATAGTGCAGTTGGATCCGTTGAAATTGAACAGTGCAGTTGGATCCGTTGAAATTGAATAGTGCAGTTGGATCCGTCAAAATTGAATAGTATGGCGGGCGCCGAATTTGGGGCTTGTTGCGTATTTTAAGGATCCGTCAAACCTAAATAGTTCATAAATTTGCATCGATCCGTTGAAATTGAATAGTGCAGTTGGATCCGTTAAAATTGAATAGTATGGATCCGTCAAACTTGAATAGTGCCCCGGTGGCTTGGATCCGTTAAAATTGAATAGTGCAGTTGGATCCGTCAAACTTGAATAGTATGGATCCGTCAAACTTGAATAGTGCGCCGGTGGCTTGGATCCGTTATACTACTCTTGGATCCGTTATACTTTCTTGGATCCGTTAAGATTTATAAGGAACCGGATTTTACGATAGCGCCATTTAGGTTTTGTTTGCGTTTCTGCCCTGGCCCCTGCTTTCTAACAAATTGATCCGTTCTCTGCTTGCACTCAGATTTGACTCATGCTTAGGTGCAGAAAATGACGGTGAATCAGAGCCACCTTACTAATCAATTTGGCACATGCACAGCTTTATAATGTGCATTTGCGACTGACGCGCTTTATGATCATGTTCAGTGAGGGGATTACGAAAAATTGGGATTACTTTAGTTTTACTTGTGAATTCGTTTGTGCTCCAAATTGTCAGTAGCATTTATAGGTTTGTATTTTCTGTAAGAAAAAGAACTTTTACCTCAATACAACTCAAACGCAAACACTTACTGATTAATTAATTGTACACATAGCATATAGAACTTGTCTTGGTTGGAGAGAACGCTCAGTGCATTGCCACGGGTGGTCTAGCACTGCCTAAAAATAGGTACAATAGGTATCCACATGGGCCGGAAAAATGTGTTGGGGTAGTCAAAATCTGAAAATTTGGAGGTGGGCCTATCGATTTGTGGCGTCGCGGCGATCCTGGTGGATGGGTGGGTGGGGTCGAGCCCAAATCCGGGGGGTGGGCAAACCCCGACCCATGTATGGACACGTACGTGCGCCAGAGATAGAGAAAGTCGGTTGATAAACTGTAGCTTAAGTGGACTGCGTTACAGGTGGTGGACGTGACTCATCCTAACCGAGCCAGCGTGCCGAAGACAGAGATCAGAGAGCAGCTGGCAAAGATGTACAAGAGTCAGTCGGACCACGTCTTTTGTTTCGGCTTCAGATGTCATTTCGGCGGACAGAAGTCGACCGGGTTCGCGCTCATCTACGAATCGATGGATGCTGCCAAGAAGTTCGAGCCCAAGTTCAGATTAGTTAGGGTAAGTTGGCTCTTCGTCGTGCAGGAGTTAGAGATTCGACGGCGTTTCGGCGAAGAAATAACATTCTCGATGCAGTCATGTCTCGTTAATCCGAGTTTTCGCTTCGATATCTGGACAAGATTTGGCGAGCTTCCGATTTTTCCACATGTTATAAATTGTCGCGTTAATCCGGACATTATTTGTGGTTCTATTGTTATTATGCATGGTTTAATCACAACAGTCACGCAAGCTGTATGAATATAGGATATCGTAACTGCAAAGCACTGGCAAAACAGGTTGAGCGGTTCCTTTCGTCCTCTGACATTTACGTGCAAAGTGTTTTGTTAATCTGGATTCCGTTAATCAGGACAAAATCCATGCCTTCATACTAACAAACTGGCTCAGAAATCACTAAATTTTTTGCCTAAAATTCGCTTGAAATGCCTTTGTAAACCGAATTTGGCGTTTGCACTGCTGATATTTACGTGAAATCGGTGTTTTTGGAAGCCTTTTTGTCATTTTTTGCTTGTTTTTAGCTCCAAACGCTATTTGGCAGCTTAAAATAGCGATTTTAGCGTCCTTACTAAAAAAAACGTACTAAAAGCGTGTTTGCAGGCTTTTTGAAATTTTATCCCCCTATGGGCGAACCCCCCTCAGCCTGCCTACCTGGGGGAAACCCCCCTCCCCCAGGTCGGCCCGGAACTGTTACATGTATGGTCTCTAAAATTTTCGATGGACTATATGCCATCTTGGCGGTTTGAAGTTCCAGAACGCCTGGCAGTGCTTTTTTGCACGTTTTTTTTAACAAGGAGGCTAAAAATCGCTATTTTAAGCTGGCAAACAGCGTTTTAGAGCTAAAACAAGCAAAAACCGATAAAAATGGCTTCCAAAAACACCGATTTATCTTAAGCATCAGCAGTGGAAACGCAGCTGTCTCGGGGGTGAGGGGGTTTGGCCTTTCTAGCTAGAGGGTAACCCCTAATACATGTATGATTGTTGAACTTTGAGAAGGGCGGACGGAGGGAGGTAGTGATAGATGAGAAAAGAGTGGTGACTGAAAGCGATGAAGCAGCGGCCGGAGAGTTGAATTGATTTGAAGACAGAGAAGGGCGCGGTTCAGTTCTGATTGGACGTCATTGGTGTCGGAAAGGAGAACAGAAGAAGTAGAAGACGAACGGGAATGAGTGACAGAAGTAGGCTGCGGCTGGATCTGGCCACGAGTAGAGAGGGTAGAGGAAGGGGAGAGTTGATTGAGTTGGCGCTTTGGCATCCTAACACAATACGACAAAAAGAAAGGAGAGTTGACTAAGAATACACACTGAAAACAACCACAAACGGACAGAAGGTCGGCTATTGATGCCAATCTTTCATTATATATTTGAACCTTCAGCGCTGTCTTAGCTTTTATTCATTAATCCGAACAAGATTGTCTGGTCCTAACTTGTCCGGGCTAACGAGACATGACTGTAGTTTATCTTCTGTTATTGTTGCTGTAACTTTTTGTCCTTTCGGACTAGGAGTAGCCAACTGCTATAGAGCAGGAAGAACAGAAGGTCCGGCAGCCTCCTTAACAACAACCATTCCCTTTGCAAGACAGCTAAGGTTTGGTCCCCATTTATCTACTTGCAGTTGCTGACTTTCGACGGCCTGGGTTGGGCTTTGTGTCGACTACTTGCCATCGCCTCGACATGTCTCCAACCCACAAACACACCGCTTCCACGGGTTCTGTGTTGTTGGGGGAGAGTAAAGGAAGTGGTGCACCAACTAGAACTTCTTGACTGTCATACAATTCTGTGGCAGACGGCAAGCATGCATGAGCCTTTAAATTAAATTTTGTGCCGTATTTTGTTTAGTACTGTGTACCGTCAAATTTTCGTACGTATTGTGTGAGAATTGCAAGCAATGTTTTACGGGTTTTGCTGTGAGACAGAACAAACTAAAGTGTGTTTAGCACGGCTTGCGAAAACAAGAGAGAATGGCGCGGAAGCAGAGGAAAGAGCGCAAGAACCGAATGAAGAAGGTGCGCGGCACGAAGAAAGCGAAAGTGTCGTCAGGCAAAAAATAAATAGACCGAAACATAGGCGATTATGGTTTTGTTCGTTCCAACTTGTTGAATAAATTTGTTGGTCGTTTCTCTGGTTTGTTGCCACTGCTGTTACCTGTTCAGTCGCACAATTTACTACTGTGCTATTGCCTTATGTTATACTCTATGTTATAGCTACATGTACAGCCAAACCTCCGTAAGTGCAACACGCTATATCACAAATTTTCGTTGCACTTATGGAGGCGCGCTCCAAAAGTGCTGGAAAATATATGGAAACTGATTCTCTGTTCATATTCTACCACTTAGAATATACCTAAAAGGAATTCCTCGCGAAAAAGTTAACAGAATCCTGAATGACACTTGGTTGTAGCTATCGTATTCAAACAAGCTGGTTTGACGTTTGTTTTTAAGCTTGCTATCGATTTGTAACTGCTCAAACTCAGTCTGGAGGTTAAGAACCTTGGCTAGGTAGCAATGTGTCAAAAGTTTGACGCCAAATAACGTCGGTTTCATTGGTTCAGTGTTCTTATAGAAGCAGGGTTTTTGATTTTCCGATAATCATGAACTTCTCTTTCTCCCATCCGAATTGCAGCAGAAATGGATCGTTTAAGCATTCCTTTGTATATTTTCCGCCCCTACTGGCCTTCGCTTTCTCTCCCAAGCTCTTAGATTGACCTGCCCAACCCTCTGCTGCGTTGCACTTATGGAGGTGTACCGTAGCGCCTAAATTTCGGGACCTAGAAAACCGTTGCACTTATGAAGCTTATGCACTTGAAGGTTTGGCTGTGTGTGTTTTATCAACTTGTGCAGCCAGTCGACGAGTCTAGGGTAGATGCTGACCTAGACGTAATGCTTACTTGCGCCCTGTTTAGGTTTTTTGGGTGATTTTAATCTGCTCTTCAGCTTGCCTTACTTACTACGTATTGTTCTATTCAGTCAACTAGCTTGATCGCATGAATCTCGGAATGTCTGATAGAATTGGTCCGCAGTTGACGGAGATTCTGCGATGTACGTTCACTCTGATTGCTGCTGTACTAGTAGATCGGGGTGCGTAGTTTAGATTTGGAGGAGCTGAAGCGGCAACAGAAAGGCGTCAACACGTCAATAGCTCATTTGCAGAGTGAGCGCGAGTGCGTCGACAAAGAAATCCAGCGGCTCACCGACCGAAGGACGCAATTGGATGAAAAGCTAAGAGCTAAACGCGAAACCCTGGAGCGCATCAATGAGTCTGTGAAGAGTGCCGAAGCCTCCTATACAAAGGTAGCTTTGGCAGCTTGAAAACAGCAGGTGGCCCGCTGTGAAACGTTTTAAGATAACTTTGCTCTTGCTCTAATGATTCTAAATTAGTATGCACGATAGTCGTCAAGCAATGAATGAATGGAAACTTTTTAGCTTATTGAAACGTCTCAAACTCTGGTGGCCTTTATGAAGAAGGAATGCGCCGAATTTAAGGGTGCTGCGGACAATGGCTCTTAGTGCGGCTTGGCGCAATCTTAACAAACACACACATTGCCAGTTTTACCGGACTTTCATTTCCTGAAACTTGGCTTTGCATAAGAGCCGCCTCTTAGTAATTGACTGCAAATTTTGATCCGAATCGTCCGAATAAGTTCGATGTTTATTCAGTTAAGTTAGACAACACAACACAACCAACCAAGTTAACCTTATTGTTTGAAATGGGTGTGTTCATTTGGACGTGCACGTTTGGGCATGCACAGTTGGGCGTGGATTCATTTGGGCGTCGGTCGAAAATTTTAGTAAAAAATGGAACAAATCTCAAAAAGTTTATTCTCATTTCCTCCTGACATACACGGCAACAGCTACACAGTCCCGCTCTCAAATTGTTGGACGAGTTGGTGACTATAAACTCTTCTCCATGTATAATTGGTTTGTTTTTGGTAGATTGGCCACAAATAAGGCAGACAGTTGGACTGCCTTGAGGCTTACATAGTTACGTGTATCTACATTTTATATAAAAAATTTGACAAACGCCCAAATGAACGCACGCCAAAATGAGACACGCCCAAGCGTTCACGCCCAAATGAACGCACGCCAAAATGAGACACGCCCAAGCGTTCACGCCCAAATGAACGGCTCTCGTTTGAAAGCGGAAAAGCGTTATATTACTCTACTTATGGTACGGAGGGGCATTTATGGAAAGTCTGTTCGCTTTGTGACCAAAGATTCGTGAACGTGTGCTCTCGTCTATACTGGTGTGTTTTATTCGTTGTATCAGCACTAAAAATTGCCAAATCGTTTTGTAAACTCAGTTGACTGTTGTATTTTGTGCCGGTGTCACATCCGTCTTTAAAGTACGTAACTTCTTGTCCTTTTGCAAAAATTGGACAGTTTCATCACAATAAACTGCACATTCCTGTGTCTTGAATTGCTTGATAAAAAGCGGCATTAGAAACGCTTTGGTTGATCTGGCCCGGTTCACACTACGAAATATGAAATACGGCGTCTGCAATAAGAAATAAGCTACGAATAAAAAATAAGAAATCAGCTGCAGTGTATATAGTAAGCATCAGAAATCTTATCGTCTTAGCAATTTTTGGAAACTAAGCGATTTATGGTAACGGTAGACCGGCGGAACACCAAAAACACTTGCATGATAGTACGCATTTATCGCATTTTTAGTATGTTCTTTGAACAGACAGTCAACTGCAAGTCAAGAACTGGTCCATCCAGTCCGAAAACCAATTAACCGGGCATAAATGCTTCGAAACTTGTCAATAAACTACTCAACTGCATAATTTCTGTGTAAATAAAATGTCATGCAACTGCTGAAAAAACCTTCGTTTGCTAGGATAATGGCACTATGTACTTATAGGTTTCGGACCGAATTTCGTCTTCGTTTCAAACTTTGTTAAGACATGCTTATACACTGTTTCTTATTTGGTAGTGTGAAAAAGCGTTGCATGTACTTATGTACGTACGTAGTGTGGTGCCTGTTTTGAAAGAGTCCGGAAAATGCTCATCAGTAGAGTGTGTCCAGGAGCATTTAGTTCGTGAGTAATTAGATTAGCATTGGATTTAACTGTTTGGTGGCGCGGAGGAGGCATTGGCTGGGGCGTGGTGGCGTTTCGAGGGCTGCTGCCGAGCCAGCGGCAGCTGTGTGTGTGGCTCTAGGCTGGGCGAGTATCGATTAGCTCGGCGCAGCTCTTTAGTCTTGGACTGGCCATCGCACCGACCCACCAACCAGCCGTTCTACTAGTCCTCAGCTAATAGTCCACCGGTGATATGCTGCCAAAAAACTCTTCACTTCTTGTCTGAATGAACCTGCCTCTGCATTCCCTTCTGCTGCTGCTGCTGAGCGGCGTCGGCCTGCGCTGCGACCTCACCGCCCAAACGTAAGTGCCGATTTGATTGCTGTAAATCCACTCGAAGCTGCAAATTTGTAGGCAACATTAGTCAGCACTTGAAATGCGAATGGTAAAAATCAGCTTTGCCACTTCATAAGAGAACCTAGAGCTAGAGCTCAATTTTAAGCCTAAGCCCGATTTGCACCAATTCAGTTCTGTGATTTTTAAACACAGTCTAATTGTTTTGATAAGACTTCGGATTGCAGGGTTGTGCAATGGGCCGACATGTTGGGCGAAAACCTGCGCGAATCGGCCGATACAGCGACCAGCTATCGCAAAATCATAAAGGTACGGCATCAACCTGGTGCAAATGCCATGCGGCACTCTTTGAAAAGAAAAAAGTATTACGTAAATGACAGTATCTAGAAACCAGCTGAACTTTAAATCGCTAATCTGCACAGGAAAGTGTATGCCGAAAGACATTTCAGACTTATGAATCGTTTGCGGAAGAAGAAGAAATCGACCCAGAGGCGGAGCTGGACCGAATGGCCGATTGGATGAGTAACTATTTGAACGTTCGCGCCCATTACGCCTGGGTACCTGGGTTGACTAATGCAAAAATGATCAGCTCATTTTGATGCCTTTAGCTGGCCAAGACCAGCCTCGATCCTCGTCTGCTGGAAAACACTACCAAAGAGTTGAATGACAAATACAGTCCGCGATTTGTAAGTTTAACATTTTTCACTGTACGCACTGATTTCTGCTCTGTTAAAGGTGCGTTATGTTGACGCCAAGCAAGGGGACGACAGTATTCTACTGGAGAAGAAAATAGGGGAAGAACCAGAGGACGTGAATGCCACGGTGGTTTTGGACTTTATCAACAATGCCAACTATTACAACAAATCGCTCAATATCACCTTCTCAGCTGTACATGTTCCCACGCCCATTTACAAAAGAAGTAAACACTTCTCATTTTATATCCTCTTTTTTACCTTCAATTATACTTTTATTTGTAGACCTCGATCTGTTGAGAAAAATTCAGTGGTCCGAGATTGATGAACTTTACATCAGTAATCTGAGATTTACCAGAGACCTCTCTTGGCAATTTTTTTGTTCCGAATCCGGATTTATGAGATATTATCCAGGTAACAGGTTTAACTGTAGTCAACCTGTGAAATTCGATCGAATATCAATCTGTAAAATTTAACGACTGCTAATTCGAAATTTACTGTTTCAAAAGAGCAAAACTCAGAATATCTAAAGCTAGCAGGTTGACATTTGCTCTGAAAAGACTAGAAAACAATAGCATAATCACAACACTGCCAAATAAACACTATCTGAAAAATCAAAAAAAGCATCTGTTATGTTTAGCCGACCTATATAAAATTCTGCCACTGCAAACAGTTTAATGTGCACGGTCGGCTATTTTTAGCTTCCCAGTGGATATACGATGATGACGAAGCTGATCCGAAACTGGATTTGTACGACTGTCGCAGCACAGAATGGTCGGCCACCAATAAGTAGCGCGTGCTGTTAGTACGAAAGGCAGGTTGCAGGTACATAGACGGCGCGACCAACGCCAAAAACATAGTTATTCTGCTGGACATGAGCGGCTCGATGCTGGGACAAAAGTTTGAAATTGCCAAGCAGACAATTGAAAGCATTCTGGAGACTCTTTCCGAGAACGACTTTTTCAACATTTTAACCGTGCGCCAACTAGTCTTAGCCGGGACCGTCAAATTAGCAGCTTCTCCTTTTCAGTTCTCTGGTGAGGTGGAGTATTTGGATATCTGCTTCAATGGCACGCTGGTTCAAGCAACGCTGCGAAACAAAAAGGTCGGCACGTTGCCGTCGACTGCGCTTCAGCAACGCTGGTTTTTTTAGAAAATTCGCAAGTTGCTTGACAACGTAAAGAAAAGTAAAATAGCTAAGTACGATGCGGCGCTGGAAGAAGCTTTCAAACTTCTGCGGGGGGTAAGTTGCAGAAAAAGCCAGAGCTCTGTAGCGGGCCGGGGCTTGCCGATGTGTGTGCAGTGTGATTGGTGGGCGGTCTCACTAACTGTGGTTATTGTATCGCTGCTTAATTGCTTGGCTGTATGCAGGCTTTTGCTTATGTCTGCAGCTGCCCTTCCGACCCAACCGGACCAGTCGGGAAGAGGTGAACAAGTGGGGAAAGCCTTCCTGCCAAGGATTTCCCGTTTGCTATCGCACCTTCAACGGCGACTACCTGCGTCTCTCGCAAGAGCAGTTCTGGGCAGTAAGTGCCACTACTCTACTCTGCAACGCCTTGTCACTGCAGGCTCGGTTCAAATGCAAATTGGTTTGTCGTACGCAACGAAAACGTGTAAAGGCTGTTCAGGCTAAGCTAGGTTTCGCTGCCGAATTGCGAGCGAAGCGGCGCTGATTATCCGATTTAGATACAGTGACTTTATCCCTCACTTATTGGAACCGAGGGCTTCTATTCAGAACTGCGATCAGGTTTTAGTCTTCTACGTACTGTAGGTTCGGGATGAATAAACCTTAGGATGAAGTTAGACTTGCTTTTAGATTCAATCTTAGTTTTGGTAGGTTTCCGCTAATGGGGGGTAGTGTCCCACAATTGCCGAATGTTTTCTCAGAAGATCTGCAAATTGCTACCGTAGTTTATCATGTTTTCGTGTTGAAAAACCCCAAGACTATGTCAAACGGATCTAAAAAAAATCGAAAAATTACAGAAACCGAGTGAATTCTGAATGGCCTATAGTTTTCTGCACAAATTGTGCGAAAATCTGAGCTTGTAACTGAGAAGGCGTTGGAGAGTGAAGGCACAGAGTTAGCTGAGGAGCACTCAAACTTTTTCGTACTTCTCCGTGTGTGTGATTGCTTGCATGCGCTGGCCAATGCTTAGCTTAGCTGTTTCTTACGTACTACGCAGTAGCCGTTAGGTGCCTGAGTGCTGTGCGTTCTTCGATGATTGGCTCTTTTGTGCAGATAGAAAATTCCACCGATGATCTGGGATGCAACAGTGCTATTATGTTAATCACCGATGGCGCTTCCGACACGCACGAAGATACGTTCAACACTTTTAACCGTGACAAACAGGTACTGCAGTTTATTTTATTGTATGTAGTTTTCTTCTTACGAGTTAGCCTTGTAGATTCGTTTCTTTTCCTTTCTGATCGGCGCAGAGGCGACAGACTTCAAGGAAGTGCGTTGGATGGCTTGTTTCAATCATGGCTTCATGGTACACATATCGAATCTGGCCGACGTCCAGGAAAAAGTGCAGGTGGGTCCGATACAGTCTACCAATTTTAGTAGCTAAATTCTGCCCCGCTCAACCTGGCTGGGCTTGAACTGAACTGCCTGAAGACTGTTCTGCCCACAGTATCCTCTACTTTAACAGCTTCCAGTCATCTCAAGGTTGGATAGTATATGGCGCATTTTTATTTTACTCTCAAGTGATACTTTGCAAATTCAATCCGTAATGGAATCTGATCACATGTAGCTCGATTGAATGGTATCTGTTCTTGAGGCACATGACTGTTAATATTGTATGTGCAGCTAAACAGGTCAAATTTCAATTTCAGAACTACATAAAAGTGATGAGTAGACCGGTGGGTTTTGAGCCGGAGTTGGTGTCCAAAGAAAAACCCATATGGACTGGAGTTTACATGGAACGTTTGGTAGGCATCTCTCTCGTCTGTTTGAGAGGATTTCACGTTCTGTCCTAAACTATAAGGCCACTTTAAACTGTCACAGTTGGTGCCTTTCAATCAGTATCTTCATTAGATTCGCTTTCGAAAAGCAAAAACAGTTTGGTGAAAACCTTCAATGTTGTCTCTGCCTTATAACCTACTACTCCCTGCTTTCGGGATGGCTTCGGGATACCCTTGGGACTGGCATTCTCTAGTACTATTACAGACGTGTTTTCTTTTGCTTTGCATGCTTGTCTTATGTACATACAGTGCCCTGAAGGTCGCAAGTCAAAAGCCGCCTTTCTATACGCATATTTTAAAGCTTTCCGTTGCCGAGCCCAGTGTAATAATCCTGATTGTTGCTTATCCACAGGCATCCCTTGGTCTTTCCAGTTCCCTTCAACCTATTGTCGCTTTTTCAGTTTTATACCCCAGCTGGCAGCAATTTTAACCAGGTACTTGCTACATCACCTACGTGCGTAAACATTTGCTCGGTGTTCGTTTGTGCTGTGCATGTCTGGTTCAGCTTTCTCAAATATTCTCATATTATAGTTTGGCACTTAACGCCGTTTATGGTACCGGTACCTAGGCTAGTGGCACTATACAGACATGGGCAAAGGGGGGCTGAGGGGGTTGGCCCCCCTCAGGCTCTGACCTACCCCCCTCAGCCGGCCGCTACCACCCTCAGGAATTTTTTGGAAGAATGTTGTATAGAAAATATGCCTGGATTAGGTGTAAATGAGCTCAGAATAGCTTATTTTAGCTTACTTTAATGAAAAATAAGCCAAAAAGCCTTGATTTTAACAAAAAATCTGAGTTTTTGGCTTACCACCCCCTCAACCGCCCTCAGGAATTAAAAATTCTACCCCCCTCAGCCGAAATGCTAGCTCATGTCTTTCACCATATATGGTACCCCTACGTTCGGGGACTGTGGTGGTACCATATATGGTACGAAATCTGAACAGAGTGGTACCATACCGGTACCAGTAACAATGCGAACGTAGGGGTACCACAGTGGCCGAATGTGGGGGTACCATATGGTACCGGTATCATACCATATATGGTGACGGTACCTTATGGTGCCACTAGCCTAGGTACCGGTACCATAAACGGCGTTAAGTGTCAGAGTGCATTACTACAGTATCTACTGTATACGAACTAACAGTGGTGTGTGTTACAGTTTTTGCGAATGCAAGGGTTGGAACCAGAGGTATGGTGGTGGTTTCACCTTTAACCTTCCTGTTATTTTCTTTCTTTACTTTGGTACAGCAGCGAGCCCCCTAAATGTACATAAGCAAAGAAGGACGTTTTACTTTTTGTCTTGTTGTAGCGCTGGTTTGGGTCATTGCCTTTTACTATTTACCGACTTTGTTGTAGAGTCTAAAAATGGTCACAACCGTCGGCTACCCAGTGGTCAATAACCACACCTTTATGGGCGTTGCAGGAATAGCTGTGCCAATGCTGGAATTGAAACAAATGGCGCCCAGCTTTCTGGCACGTTTTGCTTTAGACTTCGATTTTTTGGCCGCTATTCGCTTTCGTTTTAGCTAGGAGCCCGCGCTTACTCCTTCATGGTAGACAACAACGGATATGTGATGTTTCATCCGCAACTCAGACCTATGGTAACTTTATAGTACAGTACAGTCATGTCTCGTTAATCCGGACAAGTTGGAATTTTTCCGGATTAACGAATCGAAGCTAAAACACAGCTTTTCAGGGTGAAAGTCCTAAATGACGGCTTTTTTTGGTTGCTCATTTTAATGTTTAATTTAAAAATTTTATAGCACTCAGTCTGCCTCATTAAATGTCATCGAAAGCCTAGTTCAGTTGATATACAGTCTATAGAAAGGCAAAACAGTCACATTCTGACTCAACAGAAAGCATTATTCCATTGAAAATTCATATCTGAATTGAAAACTTTCGAATATATTTTGTCCTAATATGGAACCATACAGTACATGTACTAGGAGGGTTTGGGGTTGAAAGGCCAAACCCCACCACCACCCCGAGACAGTTTCGGGACCCCCGTCCGACCCAAAAATGCAAGTACCAGTAGCTTTCGCTTGAAAAGCCTTTGGAGATTTTGCGTTTCCACAGCTGATGTTTAAGAGAAATCGGGGATTTTTGAAGCCCTTTTTATCGTTTTTTTTTGTTTTTTTTCTCTAAACGCTATTTGGCAGCTTAAAATAGCGATTTTCGCCTGTTTACTGAAAAAAGCATGTTAAAAACGCTTTTTAAGGCGTTTTGGAGCTTTTTGACATTTTGAACCCCCTCGACCCCCCCCACCTGGCGGTAATCCCCTCCCCCACGCCGACAGGGACCTGTTACATGTATGTGTGGAACCGCTAATCTGGGCTAAAATAGACCTGTTTCTGTCAGTTTTAATGACTGAAATTACAAAAATTAGCCCAAGATTTGCTTCTCAAAAATTATTATCTTGCTGGGGTCTGTCAATAGCAAGTTTGAGAGGGGAAACGGTCAGACCTCCGCTTACGGTTTTAGTGTGCCTTGTCATTTGCCCGAGCGAAACTTACGTATTTGCAGCATCAAGGGACAGTAAAACCAAATTACAACAGCATGGATATAATGGAATTGGAAGTTGCCGCTGACAACGAACTGGTAAGGGTTAGTTGAACTGTTCTGCAACTGTAATTCAGTGTTCATAACCAGCATTACTTACTATTAGTTTACTCACTTACGTACACGTGTAGACTTGCGCGAGCGTGGTGGACTGAGAGTGATTCTAGATGAGGTTCGAGGAGTACGCAGTAAAACATGGAAACAAGGATATTTTGAAAGAGTTTTACAAGAAAAACGTTAAAATCCACACGTTGTGGATGGTTTTTGAGCCCAGTATTGAGGCTAAGTCGATTGTGAGTGACTGCGTTGTAATCCCTTCACAGTTGTTGATTGGCGATTTTTTGTCGCAAATTCTACGTGATTTGCCTTACGCAATAATAATAATAATTGCGACACTAACCGCCAGTCAGCTACTCTATTGTACGTACGTATGTACACGCCTTTTATCATTGAAGCTTGACCAAGGTTTCGTTTTGGCTTACTAAATTTTAAGCTTGCATCTACCGCTTATTGGTCCATGGCTATGCTTCAGCGCTACACTCCGCTTTCTGGTCGCTTCTTCATCTCACTCAACTCTATTTCGTTAGTAGAACGAAGCGCCTATGCAAAGCGGACTGTTGAACCACTCTAATCGTTTCCTTTTGTTTAGAGTGCAATTCCTCTTGCCGATTACCAGTTAGGCCGGCAACAAGGGAGCTAACCGATACTCTCAGTTGGCATGGGATCGAAGTTGTTAGACTTTAGACTTTTTACAGTCAGGCACTTTCCGCCGTTTATGGTACTATGCTACCACTACCATATATGTTTATGGTTTATAGTACCACTACCACATGGTACGGTTTACCGCCGTTTATGGTTTGTACCACTCCACTACCATATATGTTTTTATGGTTTATGGTACCGCTACCATATTGTACGAAATTTGAATGAAGTGGTACCATATGGTACCGGCACCTTATATGGTACCAGACATGGGCTAGCATTTCGGCTGAGGGGGGTAGAATTTTCAATTCCTGAGGGGGGTAGGAGCGCTTGAGGGGGGCTGAGGGGGTGGTAAGCCAAAAAGTCCGATTTTTGACTAAAATCAAGGGTTTTTTGCTTATTTTTCATTAAAATAAGCCAAAATAAGCTATTCTGAGCTCATTTACACCTAATCCAGGCACATTTCTATCATAATTTTCTATACAAAATTCTTCCGAAAATTTCCTGAAGGGGGTAGCGGCCGGCTGAGGGGTAGGTCACAGCCTGAGGGGGGCCAACCGCCCCTCAGTCCCCCCTTTGCCCATGTCTGTATGGTAGCGTCAGAGTGGCCTAACGTGGTGGTACCATATATGGTGACATTACCGTATATTCTACCGGTACCTTATATGGTACCACCACAGTCCTCAAACAGTGGGGGTACCATATGGTACTACCATATATGGTGTGGTGACGGTACCCAAGTACCGGTACCTACTGTATATGCTCCGGCACCTTATATGGTGCCAGTACCATAAACGGCCTAGCGTGCCTGACCGTTGTAAGGAAACTATTGAAAGGCAGTTTGTTGGGTGGGAGAACGAAAAGTTCAAGCTGAAGAAGTGCTGGCATAAGCTAGACTGCGTCTGGTGGGTGAGTACGGTAGCTCCCGTGTTGGCGAAGTAGCCGCGGCGGTTGACCAGACTAACGAGCCCTAACCGCTGTGCTTTGGCTTATCTGGCCACCCTATCGTTGCTTGTTTCTGATTTTGTGTTGGTCGTGTTTTTGCAGTTGGCCAACTCGTCGCTCAGATTAGTACTCGACTACGACCATGAGGTAAAGCCTACAGTACGCATGCCGCCCCGCGCCCAGCCTGCACGTTGCATGTGGGCAGTCGTTGGTTTGTATAAACAGTAGTTGCCGTCTATATACCGTAGTGGATACAATGTAGCGCCCCGGGTTGTGTGTGGTCGTCGTCTCTGTCTGTCTGTCTGTCCAATCGTACCAGATGCACCTACTGTATATCTGTTGTGTCAGTGAGAGAGCGCGCTCTCAGACAGTAACGCCGGTTTGTATTTAGCTGAGAAAACACATGGTCGATGGAACCAGCAGTAGAAACGTTGACGAGGTGAAAGCAACTGTGGTTGTGGCCTTCAAGCAGTTGGTACGTACCTCTTCTTCTAACCGGCAACCAGTGGCGTATCCAGGATTTGGGGTGTAAAAAGTTGAAAGTGCCTGCCGCTGCCTGCCCAACCGGGATGAGAAAATTTAGCCAAATTTGCGTTCAAAAACGCGTTTAAAACACATTCCAGGCTTAAAATTAACAGAAGTCAGAAGTTACAAGTTTTAGTAGTTTAAAGTGGCCTGGTTAGGGGTTCTGCCCGACCAGGGCGAGAAAATTTTGAAAATTTAGCCTTCAAAAACGAATTTAAAAGGCGTTCTGAGCAAAATAGACAGCATTTGGTACATAATTCATTGGTTTCGCTTATTTTTGACTGACTTTCTCTTCCTACCTCCACCGCAAAGGGGGTGTACGGTACCAACCCTACACCCCCTGAATACGCCACTGCCAGCAACCAACACGGGGGCTGTGGTGGCACCATATGGTACCCCTACCCATCGTCATGGGTGCCGGTACCATAATATGGTACGAAATATGAGCAGAGTGGTACCAGTACCTAGGCTAGTGGCACCATAGGTATCTCAACGTTCGGGCACTGTTGTGCTACCATATATGGTGCCACTAGCCTAGGTACCGGTACCATAAACGGCGTTAAGTGACTGACTGTAACACCCTATCCTATATTGCATGGTCAGTACCACATGCTGTTTTCAGTGCCTGACTTTTTTACTTGAAAACAAGAATTAATAATTTCTGATAATGGTTAGATTTCAGACACGAGTCTACAAACAAGAAAATGTCTACTACTTTCGCAACGTCGAAGGCACACTGTTCTCGTACGTCTGAAGCGTGTATTCTGCTTGTTTGCAATCAAAACGTCGTTTAGCTTGGGTTTGGCTGTTCCCAAAGACGGCAGATACCGTATCAAGCGTCGCACTCCACTCAGCGACTACTCCAAAATTAATCTGGACTGGTTAGAAGACAAAACCAGCTTTCGATTGCATCCTAATTGGTAAGTGGACCAAGTACCTACCATTATTCATAAAAAAGTCGGCTTTGTCAACAAAAATTTCGTTGAAAATCCGTTTATGTACTCCATTTTTTCGAAGATTAGATTTTTCTACATTTAGGTCGAAAAATTATAATTCAAATTTCCTGCCAAAATTCAATTTTTTGCCACAATTTGGGCCTTGTGAGTCCAGGCAACTACTGTACGCACAGGAACCTGGCTGCACCTCTCTGAGCCCTCCCTGCATTGCATGACTTGCCTACAAACTTGATATACAGTACGTACTGTATAGGCGGTATTGCTTACTGAACGAGAGTAACTGGAATCTGACGCCTGAAGAGGGTTTCCAAGTCTACATGAAAGAGATGAAGAACACAGGAGTGTTTCCGTTGCTCTGCCGAAACTACTCTCGGGATCCGCTCGTGCACCGACTTCTGTTGGACGCCCAGGCAACTGAATTCTTGAAGAATTTCTGGGAGAACGAAGCCCAGAAAGGCTCGATCGACGAAAAGTGGCATTTTAAGCGTGTTTGTTTGTAGAAGCGTAGCAATTGCCTTTCAGAATGGGCATACATCTGGTCTTCCTGGCCACTCAATCAGGTCTCACCCGATTTGCCGATGGGCTCTACAGCGAAGTCACTTATAATGATCCTCAGGCCGAACTGCCTGATGAGTCTGAGAATGGCACCACCACAGCCAAAGTCGTGTCTCAATCGTAAGGCTTCATTCATAAAAGCGATTAATCCTCTAAATAGTTCCCCGGCGGCGCCCCTTCGCCGAAAGTTCTGGTCTGTAGCTAGTAGCAGAGTTGGACTTGTTGGGCTAAATAAGTGCTAATTTTTAGACCTTATCTTCACTTCGTAACCAGTCATCTGAAGTCAACGGAGGAAGCATTCTATCAGCGCGCCATGCGATTCCCCAACCGATACGTATTTGACTTCAATCAGAACAGTCAGTGTTTGCTTGTGGCGTCTGTGTCTGCTAGCCAACAGTTGGTATTTTCAGCACGAGTCTTCTACAACCAGGAGACAATGAGTGCGTATGACCGGCCGGAGAACATTTCACTACTTGTCACCGCTACAAAAGCAGTCTTCCTGGGCCGGGCGCCGATTGGAGTGGTGGGCGTGGAAATGCTCTACGATAATTTGGCTCGCGTTGTGCATGAAAACGCGCCCGATTGTTTGCCTTCAAAGGGCGCCGGCAAAACTAAAGTTCGTTTTCACCGGTTTGTTATGTAATGTGAACAGGTGTCTAAAACAAATTTACCGACAGCCTAGCGTACATGTATGTACTGTTTTAAGAGTTTCGTTGTATATAACACCCACTCGTCTAACCTCTTGTCATTGTTTGTTAGTATGCTCTCCCATTAAACTCTCTCCTCTCCCGGGTCTTGGCACCAATGAAGAGAGTTTATTGGGAGAGCACACTAACAAACAATGACAAGAGGTTAGACGAGTGGGTGTTATATACAACGAAACTCTTTCAGTACATAAGTAACTTTATAAAACTAAGAATATCCATTGCAGCGAAAGAAGTGCTTCCTATTAGACGAGCATGGATACGTAATTTATTCCTCTGATCACATCAGCTACATGGACCGATTTTCGGCCAAGGCTGAAGTTCGCAAGAAATTCCATTTGGGCAAGTTTTACGGCGACCTCAGTGCTCCGGAACGCAAAATTATGAAGAGACTAATCAAGCTCAAAGCCTACAAAAAGTTAGTTGCTACTGATTTGTCGATATAGCGCCCGACTGAGTCAAAAGACTGTTTTTTTATCTAACCGTTTGACTTACTCATTCTGGAAACTTCACTTCTAACAGTCAGGCACTTAACGCCGTTTATGGTACCGACACCATATAAGGTGCCGGTTCCATATATGCTACCGGTACCGAGGGTAGTGGTACCATATATGGTGCCGGTACCGGTACCAATGCGAAGGTAGGGGTACCATATATGGTGCCGGTGCCATAAACGGCGTTAAGTGCCTGACTGTCTAAGTTAAACGTTTAAATTTACATCTCTTATGTTTAAGGGTGCTGTACACAGATTATCAGTCGTATTGCGAGATTGTGGTAAAAGATAGTGGCGCTTCCAGATTGCTCAGTGTAAGAAATTGAAATATTGGAAAATGTGTTTTCTTGTCAGACACAGACTATTTTCAGCCTTTCTACCATATCTTCAAATTGATTCTGAGCGCATGGCGCGAGCTGTCAGTGTAAGTGAACCCGGGATACCATAGCCGCCGCTCAGTCACAGAGTTGCTAAGTTTCACAAGCAGTAAAGCGCGCCAAATCAAATATCTTTTTATTTGACTTCATTCTTGTCGTGTGTTCTTAGAACATTCAAAATCGTCTTTGCTTTAAGTTCTTCACACTATAGTCAATATTGTACAAACGGTTAGGTTTAGCTAGCAAAGTGTTACGTCGGAAATTACAATCGGTTAAAATTGGCGCGCTTTTCTGCATACAAAATCAGGCTCTGGCATGTCAGGATCGCAGATTGCGTTTTCGTAGTGGCGGCGAAGACTTGTTATCGGTAAAGAAAAGGCGCCATATTCAAATCGTTTATGCACAGGCTATTCTAAGTCAAAGGAAAAACACTTTAATCTCTGCTGTTCTGATCTGTGAATCGGTTGACGTGCATCCAAACTATCTAGAAAGCACAGAGGGCGTCTTTCACTGAAGGGTTCCTTATGACTTAGCATTTCAATATGGCACCATTTTTACCAATAACGCCAAAGAATAAACACTTATACTTGCGGTAACTGTGTGCTATGGTATCCGCAAGTGCGCATTCCCTACTCTGCTCTGTGTGAAAGCCATTGGTTTAGGTTGTTAGCAGAGTACAGCGTCTGGAGCGCAATTTCCAGTTTTGTCATGCCATCTGAAGGTAAAGTACTGGTTCAATATTTTTTCAACAGGGAGAGAATATCTATTTCAGCCTATTCCAATTTTTTCCATGGTAGTGAAATGGGCAAGGCCTGTGACAAGGCGCAGGAATACTACCTGTTGGCCTGGGAGAATACTGCAAAGCGGTCTTGGTCAGGCACCACCTACAGCTGCAAAAGAACTTGTGCCATGTAAAAAATGCTAAATTGCGGACTCTGCTTTTGACAGAATCAGAACCGGAGAATTTGTACAAACACAAATTCCCTCAGTAGATTGGTTCTGCCGGCAGCATCCCAACTGCAGTGTCTCTTTAAGGAAGCTAATCAATGGCCGTTTCTAATTAAGCTTCTTCTCTGCGGCACTCGTGCAACACACCAATCTGCTGCTGCTGGTGCAGACCACGCACACCACGGCAGAAGGCGACCTCTGCTATCAGCCAAAGTGCGCCGACTCGAGCGCTGAGAGCATGTTGCAGTTCAAGGAGGTCAACAATGCGTCTGACAAAATAGCCGGCGCCGACGACAACGCCTGCAAGTCAATACGCTCTAGGTACCGCAGACAATCTCAGGACTGCTGGAACAAAGTCACTGAACAGGTAAGACTGCCAGCCGCTTGGCCATCCTGCTACTCTGTTAAATGTACGTAGAGGTGTTCGTTTTGCGGAAAAAAATGACGGCTGGAAATTTTCCATACTATTTTTCCAGTTTTCTTGACTGCACTGGATGAAAAACAACCGTAATCAACCATTTTATCTGTAGTTCATTAGCATTTCTTACAAAGCCTGAGCATCGTCGTAGGGAACAACTAACTGAGTTACCGTGATATCAGTAGCCAAACTTGATGAAATGCATGTTTTGGTGTCGTTTACAGCACTTAACTGACAGATATCTGCTATTTAGAACTCTTATTACGCTAAATACAATGCAACTTACTTAATATTTTTTTAGTAATATCGGAAATTTCAGTACTTTCGGTTTAATATTTTTCCTTTTTTTTCCGACGCCTAGGAAAATTTCCGGAAGATTTCCGAACACGAGCAAACGGTTGCTCTTACAATGCTTTGAGAATTTTCTATACAAAAGGAGTGCTAAAATTAGCTATAACAGGTGAAACTAGTCTTTTTAACGAAAAATTAGCACTTTAGGTTCATTTTTGCATAAAATATGTAGACTTTGCTCTATATGCTGTTGTGTTCGCGCGGCCTGATTTCGTTAGTCTAGGCTTCGGTGCAAAGAAGGTGATATCCTGTTATTTACAACTAGTTACTGATACCTTAACGTAATACATATCCCTTCCTCCCATTTGTAGCGTTGGGCCATTACATAATGGTACCTAACCTAGGTATGTACCTGAGCACCGGTGCCGTAATTAGATTCTAGACAAGCGAATAAATAACCGAGTCTAAAGGGTACATAGACCTAATAATTTTAGCAAAACTCCAAGACAGTCACTGATAGGAGAGAAAGGTTCAGGAAACTGGAAGAGAACATGCCGTGTATGGGAGGCAGTCGATTATGGGTTAACGGTGTTGTGATTTGCGTGTCTGCACTGATTGCGCGACTGCTGACGCTGTGACCGGGCCAGAAGATCGAAATCGGATCGGACGGCGGTCCTGTGTGCCCTTACCGATGCTACTATGGAATGGACTTTTCAAACAATCTCGGTTTGCTGTTGTTCCCAAGCTGTGATATGTACAAATCTTTTTTGCCCCCTTGCTTCATTGCTGAGCTACTTCGGTGCGCCACCAATCCCCCTTGCAGCAGAGACGGATTCTTCTCTTTCTATGCTTCTCTCGCACGACTTTGTTTGTTATTTAGATGGTCATTGAAGATGTCTGTTATTTGAGTGTTTATTGCCAAAGGTGTTTATTTTGAACAAAACTACAACTTCCCAATTGCGACTAGCTCAACACAAAGCCGAAGCCTAAAAGTTTGCCTAAGGCGAAGACAAGTGAATTCGGAAGAGAGCCGTGTTCTGGGCGTCAGACTTACGGCGGCATGCGCAGACTGCCATCCACTCTGATCACCTCGCCGTTGATGTAGGGGTTCTCGATCACGAACTGAACAGTGTGCGCGTACTCGTCCGGGTTGCCCAGGCGCGATGGATTGGGCACCAGCTTGGCAAGAAACACCCGCACTTTGTCAGGAAGAGATTGCAACATCGGCGTGTCGAACAAACCTAAATTGCGCTGTTATTTAAGGGCACCTCTCGCTCGGATACTAACCCTTTATGCAATGCGTAAACGGTTCGTGCCGGTCAGGGGATTTTGGGTCTTGTCAGGGGAAGTTTTGGACGTAACTCCTTAAAAGTATGCTATACGCATCGCATGGTAGGTTGTAGAAGCAGCAATGAAAGTGCATGTAATTCAGTCAATATCAGTTCGTTTTAGAAAGGTGATTTTTCAAAATTTTCTCGCCCTGCCTGTGTTTTTGAACGCTAATTTTTCAAAGTTTTCTTGGGCGGTAACAAATGACTGCAGTGGTGCACTTGCTTAGCGCCAGTTGGTTTGGTAAGAAATATCGCATTTAGTGAAGAAATTTTAAAAATGTCAGGGGAGTTTCTGGGTTTTGTCAGGGAAAATCAAGGGAATGTAAGGTGATTTTGGTGGATAGGCAGAGCGGCACAAAACCTGGAGTAGGTCAGTCAGGGATAGAAACTATGTAGATTTACTAGCGATCACTGATACGGTCGAATCGTACTATGTAGTCGTGCCTCGTTAATATGGCCATTTTGGGACATGGCCTGTCTGGCCATATTATCGAGTTAGTCAGCCACATTAACAAAAGAGAACTTTTTGCCTAAAAGTCATAAATTGAGAAAAAGTCAATAATCATTCTCCTTTCTTAGATTATGGTTGGTCAACTTTTTCTTTTGGTTGTTTTTAGGTTAGAAAGTGAAAATTGTTATGAAAGCTCAAATGCAAACATTAAACGAAGCGAAATTAAGGCTCATATTAAAAAAGCAAGTAGCTTTAGCTATTCAGATGTGGACAAAGGGGAAGGGTTAGCTACCTAAGGCCCAAGCCGACTCTACCCGAATTCAGGGTTTCAAAATTCTACCAGCCCCTCAGCCGCGATGCTATGCTAGCCATGTGGCATTACCGCAGGGCATTAAGGTACCGGTACTTAGAATGAATTATATGGAAATTTTCTCTACCTGGAGAGACGGTAACGTTTCTAATTCCGTACTGGCCGAGATCCCTGGCTATAGGCAGCGTCATACCAACGATAGCTCCCTTGCTGGCCGAATAGGCTGACTGACCGATCTGACCGTCGAACGCCGCTACACTGGCAGTACTTATGCACACGCCTCTCTGACCACTGGCATCTGCCTCGTTCTTGCTCATCAGACTGGACGACAACCTTATCATATTGAACGAGCCGACTGTGTTCACCTGAAACCTGCCGCCGGCCTTTCATCGCACTCCGTTGCCGAGGTCAGAGGCCACCTACATGCAGCACTTTGTGCCACTCGTCCAGGTCGTGGACCATGCCTTTGGCTGGGTTTATTGTTTTCTTGGCAATAGCAATGCCGGCGCAGTTTACTAACGCATCCAAACGCTTGAACTTATCCGACACCATGTCCATTACTTGCTGCGCGTTCTCTACAGATGTCACCTGCAAAGCATTTTGGACGTATTTTCGTTCATTGTAAAAGCCTAAGCCAAACAAAAAGAATTTTACATCGAGAGGTGCAAAGACAGCGTTGCCGCCGATTTCCTGGGCAACCTGGGCCCCGTTTGAATTCGGAAGATCTGCAATGACCACACTAGCTCCATTCGCTACCAAACGTTCGGCCGTGGCTCGTCCTAAACCGGAACCTGCGCCGGTGACGATCGCCACCAGACCCTGGAATGGTAACAAACAAATAGCACCAAAAACTAAGTTTGTACGTGCAAAGCTAACTTGTATAGATTTGATAGACTGGCCCACTCGTAGCGCCGCCATTTTTACTACAGAGAGTGCAGCCCAACTCAGACGACAACAACTGCCGGGCAAACAGACACAGTCGGTACCGTGGCGGTGTAAACCGCCTATCAGCAGACGGCCGTTGCCATAGCACGTGCACATCATTACTGACAGTTTGAATAGAAAACAAACGTCTCAAACCTTTTTTATTAACCATGTCAAGACCAGTTTGATTTCGTGCCCTCCACGAGAAATAGGCAAATAAGCAGCATTACTTATGTGCTGAAACGGCTGTACCTTCGTATGACGATAGGAAAATATTCCATTAGTTAGAGAAGAAAATACCGAGGTACCGTATGTAGGTACGTACATAGGGGCTGTCCATAAACTTGGAAACCCAGAAATGCATGCACCCCTCACTGTAATACTGCATCCGGCGTACGATTGGCAAGGTGCAGTATCTCTCTCCAAGTTTTGTTGCACTTTGATTATGTATTCAGACACGTGTAGGAAAAGTCGCTGTACGAGCTTTCTGTCCGGTCGGCATTCGCTTCGTGTTGATAAAATGCGCTGAGGCATATTCGCGCGTTCATGCTACATTGTACTTCCGACACGACTATGAATGAATGAATACACCTTGTCTTGACGTTCAGAAAACCGCCTTTTATAAACTCATGATTTACTCAGAACACCTCACACCTGGGGGCACTGATTGTAATAAAATTCCTAGTTGTGCATTTTACTGGAAATCGAAAACAGGTACACAGCAGGAATGGTTAGTAGAAAGTGACGTGCAAATGATGCCAATCGAGACAGGCAGTCTTGTTGTTCGGGTCCGGTTGGTTGGTGAGGTCAGGAAACAAGCCCTTTACACAAACCGCGTCTGCCCTGCACACGTCATAGTTGTCTCCGACCTCTTTCGAATACAGCACGCTCATTTTCAGTCTGGCATTGTTCGAGTTGTCTTTGTTTCGGAAGTAGAGCTCCAGACGTTTGGCGTCGGTCGTCGAGCAGGTCAAGTACGTGTTTAACTCCTTCGTCTCGTTGTTGGGACCTAACACAATTTTGTTATAAAAAGTGACAGCATTTCATATTGCTGCCGTGCCGTTTCCGCAAATTGAGCGAATTAAAGCAACAAGAATTCTAGTAGAAGTAGAACATATAACACGTTCCAAATTTCAGCTTTACAGTACTATAAATAAAAAAAGTGTTCCCCCTTTTCGAACTTGTAAACGGTTCGCTCTCGATCAGTTCTTTTTCGATTTGGCTCCAATTTTCAGAAAAAATTAACAAAACAACTGCCTACAATTTGTGCAAGTTTGGTGCCAATGCCAAAATTCCATCTGGTGCTGGTTTTATGACCAAAAAACCGAGAATCAGTGTGTCCACAGAAATTCCAATTTTTCCGTAATTCGAAGAGTAAAACTTTGAAACTTATAGGAATGACTGGTGTTGCCATTGGGTATAACATACTGACTGACCGGGCAGCCATTTAGCTCAAACGGCACCAAATATGGGGAATTTCAAAACATGGCTAAATCGACTTTTCTTCGTAAAATCCGTAAAATGACGATATTCTGTGGGGAAGGCTTTTATGAACAGACTTTAAAATATCAGGTTCACTCATTTGTCGAACCTCCAACTACAATCTGTGTTCATTATCAACAGGGTTTTTACTCCAGAAGGTACAGATTTCTTTATTTGACTCAAGAACACACAGATTAACTATGGGATTTACGATGACGTTTCTGAAATTCCCCAATTTTGGGGCCCTTTGAGCTAGAGGACTGCCTAGTCAGATTGTTATACCCAATGGTAACACCAATCGTTCCTGTAAGCTTCAAAGTTATACTCTTTGAATTACGGAAAAAATTGGAATTTCTGTGGACAAAACTAATTCTCAGTTTTCGGTCATAAAACCAGCAGGAGTTGGAATTTTGGCACCAAACTTGTACACCTTGTAGGCTGTTGGGTTATTATTTTTTGCTGAAAATTTGAGCCAAATCGATAAAGAACTGATCGAGAACGAAGCATTTGAATAAAATAAAGTTCGAAAAAGGGTGAACACGTTTTTATCCATACTGTATTTTAGTTAATTCTTGCGGAAAATGTTGTCATTTTTCGGACACGCAGTAGTATAAGTTGTGTAAGCAATTCTCAAACACTTACTCAGCGTCATTGGCAGGTATTCGAGGTCGCCTTCCAGCCAACAGGAGTGTGAAGTTGATTGGATGGTCACTTCAGAACTTCGTTTGTTGGCGAACTTCATCTTCACAACTTTGCCGCATGTGATGTGCTGTGTGATCAGCAAAGAGAAGAAGAGAAAGTAGATCATCTACATTATTATTATTATTATACAGTGGCTTAGCCTATTTTACTCCCCATTTACTACTTTTTGTCCCGCAGAGCACGCGGTAACAAGTTATGCAAGTTGAAGTTCAGTAAGAAAGTTGAAACTTTTGCAAGAGTCAATACCAGGAACAGGAATGAATATATAGAGTAGTTTAAATTTGCAAAGTAGTGGATGTTTTGTGTCCCCTGAATTCCGTTTCGTCTTGTAGAATAAAGACAACTATACCTCGTAGCAATAAGTGAATACGTACAAAACACAACAAGCTAAGAGACCGTCAAACGAAGACACAAAACAACAGACATAAACCGGATGCAAATGAAATGTAAATAATTGTCATGCACACTATACCGTACCTACAGTGGGGTGCAAAAGTTTAAACGCACCTTGTCCTCTTCAAGAAAAACTGACTTTTCGCTGATTTGTTGGAGGTAATCGGTAAGTGTTATACACCGTTACATAGCTTGAGATCTACCAAAAAGGTGGTGCAGACTGCGCTGCAATGGGTTGCGTTATGGTGAAGTTATATGCGGTCTAAGTCAATCTGTCAGAAAAAGGATTAGCAAAAGTTTAAACGCACTTTCAAAATTCTACAAAATCTGAATAAACTTCTTTCAAACAACGATTGTAAGAAAACCTAAATACTAATTAATGAACAACAGGACAACTTTGATGCTTTGGAATAATTCAGTCTCACTGTAACGCAATTAATCGTAACACATCTCATCATGGTGAAATTGGTCTGGTCTGTGTACAAGGTCTACAATTTAAATGGTTTTGAACTTTCTCAAACTTCTTATGGATGTGTAAGAGACTGAGACTGCTAATTAGGCTACACAAACGGTGTTTCTGATAACAGAACCACGAAAACAGAACATTTTTTAATCAGATTAAGGTTGACAGATCATTACTGTTCCACATCTGTCACACTGAGGTTTAGTATTCTGGTCTTCTCAGTGTTTGTAATCGATTGCAGCCAACAAACATGGGCTAACTCATATGGTTTTTACATGTACTATTGTTTCTCTTATGCAAAAATACCAGAACATGCCATTTAGGCACCTTACTCAATTAACAGCACTATAACCAGCATACTGAATATCCAGTAATGATACATAATAATCCACTGACGGCAACTGTGAGGGTAATTTGATGTGCAGACATCATCCCTGTTTCCAAAAACTTGCGTTTTTAATTGAAATGCATTGTGTGATACCATGGATATGGAATTCCATCATGTGTTCATTTTAAGATGACCTATGGCTGCTTCAGTGAATGCTTCAGCCATTGGTGTACACTGAATCTTGGCTCACTCACGTTTGACTATGATACTAAAGGTCCCAATTTTACCATGTTCAGCTTCTCTGTCCTCTTAGGGCTTCTGCTGTTTTTGCTCATGCTATTTTTCTTAAAACCAGGCAGCTGAGTCAGATATGCACCTAATAAACCATAACAATGTAGCCATTACCTAGCAGATTCACTATTATTATCTGGTTTGAGCCCATAATTACCAGTGTTTATGACTTGTAACTTCTAAAAAGCTTGAAATTCATGCATGCCAGACTTTCTAACATACACCAGATGTTAGTAAGTTTGATCTGTCAAGGTGCTACTGGCACTCTAGTGCTAGAGATCGCGTTGATACAAGGCACCCTAGCAGGTTCAATCTTCTGCATGCCAATTGCACAAAGAGCACAACAGGGCTAACTGAATCATGGCAAAGAATCAAACTTGTCTTGTTATTTATTATTTACTATTTAGGTGTTCGCACAACTTTTATTTGAAAGATCTAAGTGGATTTTGTTGGATTTTTAAAGTGCGTTTAAACTTTTGCTAACCCTTTTTCAATACAGTCCGGCTTAGACTGGCTATAACTTTACTATAAGGCAACGCATTGCAGTACAGTCTGCGCCAACCTCTTCGCAACATTTCAAGCTATGCAACGGTGTATAACACTTGCCAATTACCTTCAAAAAATAAGTGAAAAGTCACTTTTTCTTGTACCTGACTGGGTGCGTTTAAACTTTTGCACCCCACTGTATGTACGACTACGAATCAACTAAAGCTGGTGCCTCAAAAAGTTTACTCGAATATATGCGAACAGTTTCCAAATGGCTTTGACCAGTTTATGTTAGGTTGCAACTAGGAGGAAAGATCATAGAGTCTTTTGGGAGCACTAAGTCCAAATTTCTGCTATGTAGCTTCGTTTTTCACTTTACAATGTGCAAAAATCAGGTAAATGCCACCCCTTAGCAGAAATTCTGTCTATATATTTACGTGTCTGATGTACGTACGTACGTAATGTTTCTCGAAACGATTAGTGGAAGATGGTTTACCTGTGCAAGCGATCTTGTTTTCAAGACTGTCTGTCACGTCACTTGTGTACTTCGTTTAATAGCATACGTAGAATACACCCTCTGCAAAGACGTTGGGTGTCAGGTGATAAGTTTGCTGAATGTGCAGATGTTTTTAATGACCTGGGCGACTGTTGACAGATCGCTTCCCGGTCGTAGATTAGTTACAGTGTCAAAATGAATTGTGGTGGCAACTGCCAATTGTGATGCAATCGCTCACGATCATTCCGGTTTCTGAAGGTAATCCTCACCCTTTGCTCCCGCGCCAATCATGTGCCTACGATTAAGCCCGGCTGTGTTCACGTGAAGAACTGGAGCTGCCAAGTAAAACCCGTGTCTAGCAGCGGAGATCTGATAAAACGTTAAAACCGTAATTCTTCTCCTCCAGCGTCGGTCGGTCTGCTCTTCTGCTCAAAGTTTGCTAACACCCGGTTCTTCTGGCTCTAAGAGCTGCATCAGGTAAGACGCTAACTTGCATCTATGGACGCTTGACCCTACTTGTCCATACAAGCTGAACGTCTAAAATGCAAGATAGATAGAAAACGTTCGATGTTGCAGCCAACCACAGACATCTACTGTAGATGGAGAGCGGACTTAAGACTTTGGCGTTCTAGGCCGAGTGTAAATCATATTCCAACTAAGTCAGTCGTGCAAAGAAATTCACCGTTAGTACTATCAAGAATGCATAAAATGCAACTCAGCAGCCGGCCGAGTGTCGATGCGCTGCACCATACTTTCCCGACCCCTCCGGTAATTGCGAATGCGCTTTGTTGCAGCGAAACTTGATTTTTGAGTGGGATATTCAATCTGTCTTTGGAAATATATTAGCTGCCCCCGTTGATTGCTTAAGTCTACAGCCACATGATAAAGGGAAAGAAAGGTTAAAAAGCTAGAATATCAAGCATGTGGCATCTGGCATGTGTACATGACCAAGCCCGTGTGCTGGCGTTCAAACTGGAAAGTTTCACAAATGCAAAAAGCCTGACGCATTTATGATATGCAAACAGATATGCAATTGGACACTCCATTTAGTTATTGTGATGATTGAAGGTTTTAGACGAAATATGGAATGAATTGCCGTTATAGAAAATCACTAAAAATTTTGTTGGCGTCATGCTTGCTCAGAAATCAGGTTGCGCTGCAATAAAGCCATGCGCAATTACCGGAGGGGTCGCGAATTTCCCGACCCCTCCGGTAATTAAGGTGCAGCGCATCGACACTCGGCCGGTCGCGGAGTGGCACATTCTTGCTACTCTTTATGCATTTTTCGTACTATGTACGAATACTGTAGGGTGTTGATTACCTGAGTTCATTTTGTTATGGTACAGTATGAATCAGTTGGCCACGTGGTCTGCCTGGTAGACCTCAAAAACATCAACACCATTAAGTGTGCGGAATCAGGTCGTTAGATTAGTCAAATATTCTGAACTCTTACAAACACCAAAATGCACGTAGGCAGTGGCGGCGGCAAAGATCATAAACAACGATCAGGTGGGGGGACAAGCGCGTTTTATGAGTTTACGTCTTTCGGTCGGCGATCATTCAGGTTTGCCTTCCAAAAAAGTGCGCAGACTGTCTCGCCTTGTCATTCCTATCAGCTTTCAACACTCAGCGTCCGTCGTTAACTTTACGTTGGCGTTACGCTTATTCCTGTCCTTTCAGTCGCGGCCAGAAAGAGGAAACGGAATGGACATCCTAACTACCGACAAGTTCAACTACAAAGTGGGCAGCGAATGGGTCAAGGATCACCAGCCGCTGGCCGTCGTAATCGCCGCTTCCTATCTGGTGGCGCTGTTTCTCGGTCGACGATTTATGCATGACCGCGAGCCGAAACAAATCCTGCCTCTTCTTCGGCTTTGGAACCTGTTCATGGCCCTATTAAGCATCGTCGCCGTTGTGCGGCTGTTACCCGAGTTTCTCTGGTCGGTCACCAAGTTCGGCATCAAAGGTACCAAAGCATTAAACAGTGACCGATTTCGCAACGTACTGTACGTACGTGTAGAGTACCGATATCCTCCTGCACGGTATCACCTCAAGTTTAACCGGTACCATACGTACCTTAAAGTCAGAAAATCCCTGACAAAAGCGCAGAAACACTTTGTTCGATTTAGGATCGTTTTGCGAGGACGCCGGGTACTTTGAGGGCCGCACTGGCTACTGGGTCTGGCTTCTGACCAACATGAAAGTTCTCGAGATGGGCGACACTTTCTTCCTGGTCAGTCGAAAACGACCAGTGCCATTTCTGCACTGGTACCATCACTCGCTCACCGTCGTCTGTGCCTTTATGTGCTATCCCGAAGGTCAGGCATTCATGAGATGGGCAGCCTTCCTCAACGTTCTCGTGCACGCTATTATGTACAGGTAAACACGATTCCCCTCTCGGAAAACTCTCTGTAAAAACTAGTTTTCCTAAGACTAAGCCTAAATCTAACGAGTGGTGGAAACAGTGGCGCACCCAGGATTTTGCAAAGGGTGTAAGATTTGGAAGTTGTCTGCCTCCCTACCTCCACCGCAAAGGGTGGTGTAACGCCCTACACCCACCTGGGTACGCCATTGGGTGGAAAGGCCTCCTCACAAAAACAAAACCAGCTAGCATTTGAAAAACTTTCAGCTATTACCTGTTGCGTTCGTGTCAAGTCAAAATGCCGCAATGGGCGTCGCTGGGAGTGACGTTGGTGCAGATTTTCCAGTTCCTCATCACTTCTTTCATTCTGCTCTTCATCGCTGGTTTGATGGTGCTGGGCCACGACAGCTGCGACTCTACCTGGAACGTGGTGCTGTTCGGCGGCTTTGTCTACGCCAGTTACCTGGCTCTCTTCCTCAAACTCTTTTACCAGGTCTATCTGGAGCCGCTGCGCAAGATGACCGGTCAAACGCGGCGCAAAGTTTCCTGCGTCAGTCCGGGTCCCTGTGTAATCTACAGTATGCCTAAGTCGCTATTCATGTTTGATTCGAGCAGCAAAGTTCAATGAATTTTTTGTTTCTACCGCCAAGACACCGCAAACATGTCGCGCTTTGCTTTTTACTACTTGCTGATGCCACTACTTTCAATATCAGACAGAGAGGCGCGAATCTCACGTTGTTTTTTGCGACGTCTTGACCAAAGGGTTGCTTTTATCTGTATTTACGCTGTGCGCTTATTACACCGGCCGATGCCTGTAAAACGTTGCATGATTTCTTTAGTTTTATTCGAACAACATTGTTGTCGTATCGTTTATGACAGAGAGTGTGTGCAGTGAGCTGTACAAACATGATATTGCATTGTTGTCATGGGCACTTCTGATTGCTGAGGCTCGGTGAAGCTAGTTTCCGATTCACAATCACTAGCGTATCCTGAATGATAATGGTAATTCGATGTAAATGAGCCATGACTTCTCTGAAACACTTGTACACTACATTCTTAAATAAATATCTTGCTAATCCTCCTAACAGACAAATTACACGACATACTGTACGTACATTGCTTTGTATAAAAACACCGCATTTCTGTGGAAATAATTACTATTGTACGTGGGCCTAAATGGGTTTGTATTCTCAGTTCTGCTCAGGAAAATGCGATTATGCACGTTGCAAGTTTATCTTTGTTTGGTATCTGGATTAGGTTAGCCTAGGCACACATGTAAACATCTTAAAATAGCACTTTAAACAGGAATTCCTTTGTACACACTAATAATAGTTCCGGGTAGGCGCAACTTACTGTGATTTTGCCGACAATGTGATATTTACGAGATCGAGAGCTCCAGTGATGGCACAGAAATACACCCGTTAATATAAAACAGACTCCTAAAAGAAAAATTTAGACAACGCGTTTGGATTGACTTTTCAGAACGAACCAATTAACACAGCCAGAAGTAAAAGCAATCCACTGAGACCGTTTGCGATGCCGGTGCGTTCATTAAGTTTGCCGAGAGTGTCCAACCATATGGCGGCGTTGACCACCACTATCAGATAAGCCACTCCACTGATAATCACTAACAGCAGCCACAGCACCGTCATACCACGCCATCGGAACCTGGAATACCTGAATCAGCAGAGCGTGTGGCCTGTGTACTTTCGCAACAACACGGTATCGTACAGTCTTGAACAGAAGATTCTAAGAAACATCCGCGAAAGCCGCTTTCAAACATACTAGCCTAACCTACGTAAGTCTCGACAGTCGATGGGGTTCTAATCTGAGACGAAACCGAGTTTTCGGTAGATTGGCGTGGCGTTGATATTGAGCTTTCCTTATATAGTTGTACAGGATGACCCAGTTATCTATCGGTATTTGGCTCTAATTTTACTGTTTTGCAACCAATTTGGGTCGTACCCATGTTTTAGGACAACACAGACAATTTTATCTCTGAAAAAATATGAAAATCAGTCCAGTAAATCACTGTTTTTGCACTTCCGCACGACTGCCGTCAGTTTCAATCAGTTTTTAAAGGCGATCGCGATATGGCAGCATGGTTTTTTGCCGCATTTCGATGGTGATCTCACCAAATCATGATCTTCAGTTCTGAAATGTCGGCTGGGCGCGTTGTGTACACTTGCGATATGACAAAGCTCCATAGGAAGAAATGGCAAGGAGAGAGACCGGGAGAACGCGCTGGCCACGGCATACATGTATTCGGCAAACCCCGCCCCATCCACTGGTCTGGAAAGTGCTCATTCAGCCAATTGCGCACCTGCCGGCCCCAGTTGGGTAACGCCCCCATCCTGCATGAAGATCACCTCTTCGTCCGCGGCACCGTCAACCAACTGCAGACCAGAACTGTTCACACAGCATATTCAGATAGCGTTCGCTGTTCACATTTTCAACCAAAAAGAACGGCCCATAAATGCCGCCTTGCCTTGCCAGATGGCAGCCCAAGGGAGTGAAAGCGTTGCTCGACCATTCATTGGAGGTTACTGGGAGCCCAGTAGCTGTTTGTCACCATTCACACGCCGTCAAGATGAAAGTTCGCCTCATCAAGAGAAGGCAATAGAACACAAAAAAACTAAATCTATAAAAACGTTGATAACTAGTGGTTTACTGGACAGATTCTCGGAATTTTTTCAGGGATAAAATTTGAAGGATTTACCTATGTTGTCCTAAAGTATGAGCCAGATTCGTTTCAAAAAAGTAAGATTAGAGCAAAATGAAGCCGAAGCCAGCCCAGCAATAGATAAATGTGCTATTAAAAATAGGAATTGGTATACTGTTATTGCAAAAAACACTTCTGACTGAAGCATAATGAGGTTTAAGATGCATTTTGCGAGAAAGTCAGCTTTGGTGCCGAAGAGAGGGGGCAAGCAGGGCGATCTCACGGATCTGGCTGATATTTATATCTGTTAAAATAGAGCACAGTCGAAGACCAACGGTGCATGCCCGGCCACCAGCAACCCCCTAGAACCGGAGCTACACCCCCTCAAAGTTGGGTCGGCAGCAATTTTCGGGCTCATTTTAATAGCTCTGACACCCTCCATTCAAACGATCACCCTTCATTCGTTTCTTAAGCTAGGATCTCGACTTGCATATGGTTTTGTAGCTGGTCCAATGGCCTTTCATTTTCTGGTACTCCGGTTTCCAGATCGTAGCTGGTTACCGACTTTTTCGCCGAAAACTGCGAAATTTCCACAAAATGCCACTCCGTTTTTTTTCGAAAAATCTTTATAACTTCTTGTGCAAAGGCCCTGCCAAGCTAATGTTTTAACAAAAGTTAGGCATGAGTTGGCCAAACAAAATGAGCGCCCCAAAGTGTGCGGTTAGGGGGGGGAGGGGGGGTGTTTTGGCCTCTCAAAGGTGTTCGAAAAAAATTCTTTTCTGCAAAGCTTAGTTGTTAGCATACTGTTATATGCAGTTTTGCGTGCTGAGTTCGAAAATGCATTCAGTTTAGCTAGATTCGCTCTGGATCGGGAGAAATTGGCGTCCAAAGTTGAGACCAACCCTTTTTCTTGACTGGCACTACTCGCTAGTATGACCATTAACTGCGGTGCAATGCAGTTTTTCTTATGTAGTTTTTGCTGCTGATTCCGAAAATAACTTTATTTTTGCTCTATGTTGCCTACTTTTGAAGATATCGGCATTTTTATGATTTGGGAAGAAAACGGCTGCACTTGCTATAACATGCTCGTTTGAAAGGTGACTCAATTCAGTCGCATCTAGGGTACAGAGCCATAAAAATTTATATTACCTAATGCAGTTTTTGCCGCTGATTACGAAAATGACATCTGTTTTTCAACCTGACTGCTCCTGAGCTACTTATGTAACTTTTATGCCCTGGTATTCAGACAATAAGTTATCTGTCAAATCTGGTCATAATATGGTATCTATCTGGTGCAGTTTTCTCCGCTGATTCAGAATATCACCATATTTTTGCGCTACGGCCACTCTGTCGCAAGTTATGGACCTCCAAAGTTTCATTAAGAAACATGCCGTGAGAAGCCGTAATCCTAAAATAAATGTTCAGCATTCATGCATTTCTGAAATGAACCTTTTGTCAGTCAATAGTGTACCCGACCTATTTTGACCCGCTGAGTTAAAAAATGGCGTTTGTTTTTCTCTACTGCTGTTCAATTTTGAAATATTACTGATCAAACAAAATTTGCATTAATATTCATATATCTCCAAAACGAGTAACTGTAGATTAAAACAAACGCCATTTTTGAACTCAGCGGGTCAAAATAGGTCGGGTACACTATTGACTGACACAAGGTTCATTTCAGAAATGCATGAATGCTGAACATTTATTTTAGGATTACGGCTTCTCACGGCATGTTTCTTAATGAAACTTTGGAGGTCCATAACTTGCGACAGAGTGGCCGTAGCGCAAAAATATGGTGATATTCTGAATCAGCGGAGAAAACTGCACCAGATAGATACCATATTATGTCCAGATTTGACAGATAACTTATTGTCTGAATACCAGGGCATAAAAGTTACATAAGTAGCTCAGGAGCAGTCAGATTGAAAAACAGATGTCATTTTCGTAATCAGCGGCAAAAACTGCATTAGGTAATATAAATTTTTATGGCTCTGTACCCTAGATGCGACTGAATTGAGTCACCTTTCAAACGAGCATGTTATAGCAAGTGCAGCCGTTTTCTTCCCAAATCATAAAAATGCCGATATCTTCAAAAGTAGGCAACATAGAGCAAAAATAAAGTTATTTTCGGAATCAGCAGCAAAAACTACATAAGAAAAACTGCATTGCACCGCAGTTAATGGTCATACTAGCGAGTAGTGCCAGTCAAGAAAAAGGGTTGTTCTCAACTTGGGACGCCAATTTCTCCCGATCCAGAGCGAATCTAGCTAAACTGAATGCATTTTCGAACTCAGCACACAAAACTGCATATAACAGTATGCTAACAACTAAGCTTTGCAGAAAAAAATTTTTTTCGAACACCTTTGAGAGGCCAAAACACCCCCCCTCCCCCCCCCTAACCGCACACTTTGGGGCGCTCATTTTGTTTGGCCAACTCATGCCTAACTTTTGTTAAAACATTAGCTTGGCAGGGCCTTTGCACAAGAAGTTATAAAGATTTTTCGAAAAAAAACGGAGTGGCATTTTGTGGAAATTTCGCAGTTTTCGGCGAAAAAGTCGGTAACCAGCTACGATCTGGAAACCGGAGTACCAGAAAATGAAAGGCCATTGGACCAGCTACAAAACCATATGCGAGTCGAGATCCTAGCTTAAGAAACGAATGAAGGGTGATCGTTTGAATGGAGGGTGTCAGAGCTATTAAAATGAGCCCGAAAATTGCTGCCGACCCAACTTTGAGGGGGTGTAGCTCCGGTTCTAGGGGGTTGCTGGTGGCCGGGCATGCACCGTTGGTCTTCGACTGTGCTCTATTTTAATAGAAATAAATATCAGCCAGATCTGTGAGATGGCCCTGCTTGCCCCCTCAAAGCTGACTTTCTCGCAAAATGCATCTTAAGAACGATGGGTTACGTATAGAATTAGGGATGTGCACGCTTCGTCCGGCTGCGCCGTTTAGAAAATACAAAAATACGGGCAAAATATGGTCCGAAAACGGTTTTCGCAACTTCAAGCGCAAATTCTTCTTTATGTTCGGTTATTGATGGTAGGAAGTGATGTACTTATATGAAACAGAGTACGAGCTATCGAATAAGATGCATTTTGAACCATAATTCAGCCGTTAAAGGGCATTTTTTCTCAAAACCTGAATTCGTCGTTTATTCAACGTCCATTTTCTGTTGAAAGGAGAGTTTATTTAAATTGGTTTCAATCGGATTTGAAATCAGCGTAACTTGTTACCTATATAGCACCACTCTTTTTCTTAACGCAGTTTGACGCGGTCCCCACAAATTGGATTCTTTCTTAACTACTGAAAATCGGCTTTTTCGTGGACTTTTTTCGTGTTCCTGATTGTTGTGATAAAACGATGAATTTGGCGAAAGGGTTTCAATCGGTTCTGAGTACAGTAGACTTCAGGCTTTCGAACGATACAAGAATTGGCTCTCTGCTGTTTGTCGTGAACCCCACAAACGGTGTTGAATTTTCTGTAACCCTAAATTTTTCCCATTTCAGTATTTTATTATATGCAACGCTTGCAATCATACTTTTTCGCATTAATTTAGCTGTGTTACGGATATTCACGGCCTTCTAGTAGATTTTAAACAATCAAGTGGGTTGCATCTTCGTAAATCGCGCACGAAAATCAGTCCCAGTTCAAACGTGCGACCAAATGCTAATTACTAAACTGCGCGGCTCACACAAAAACTGTTTTAATTGTCTCTGCACGAGAAAACGGGCCAACAGGCGGGTCAAAAAAAATTCAAAATCATTTCTGAAAGTTCTAATATCGATATTCTAGGACAGTTTTCGATGTAGAAAACGAATCTGGTAAGCAAAATTGCCTAGCTAAATTTGTACTATAGTTATGGTTGGGGAAACCTTTTGAGCCAGACCAAATTATTTTTTCTGAATCAGTGAAATTAAATACTTTAAATTAGTCAAAACGGGAACGCTGAATCTCGTGGTGTTCTTCGTTTCAACCAGAACCTTCGAAAAATGCGATTTTTCAGCACTTGAAAATTTCAATCGAGCATATCTCAAAAACTAGGCAAATTCATTCGGTGCTGTTTACAGTTCTAAACACTTCGTAACATAAGCTTTCTATCCATAAAAAAATATTGGGGGGTCATCGATGGTAGACGGCCACTTTATAGCCTCTGAAGTTTGGGTGTCAGTAAAATTCTGCCTATTTTTTACTTTTTCGGTTTTAACCAACACATTCAAATGACTGGTGTTTCGCCTGATTCCTTTTACAAAATGGCTTATACCGTTGAAGAGGGCTTAATTTGTAGTTTAATTTGATGTATTTATGTCAGACAATAGAGCTAGTATACCAGCAAAAAATAGTTTTCTGTTCTCAGATTCCAGAACTATTGGTAAATTTCTGTGCCTAATACAAGCGTTTTTGCTACCATCTAGAAAAGATGGGAATTCATTATTCTGTATTGGGTTGAACTGCATGCTGTGCTCAGCACGAAAAAATGAGACTACCAAAAGCCCACAGTGGAGAGGCAATGGCTCTACAGTCTTCTGCTGCAATGCAGAGTTTGTAGTCCAGACACCAGTGCAACTGAAGTACCAGTTAGCAAAGCACTTTGATAACCTTGATGCACAAGAGCAGAAGAGACTGGCTGCAACCTGTCTGCCTTGTCTGCATCTGTGGTGTAGTGGTAGCAACTAGTGTTCCGACGATATCAAAATTCGTCGATATTCGATATCGATATCGATATCGATATTTTCAGTTCAATATCGATCGATATCGATATCGATATCGATATCGATATTTATAGTTATGTAAGAAAATCTGAAAATTTGAAAGAGCAAACTGCTCTCGCTGCTTATCAGTCAAGTACTGATGCAATCAGCCAGCCATATGAAATCAATTAAGCAGAGAATGGCAGAAAAGGTAGTGACCCTTCTTAAGCCCTTCAATATAAGGTTGATCCTCTCAGGCCTATGCTCCGCCCTCATTAGGCATAAAGAGCTCAGACAGAATAGCGTATTTTAACTTATTTTACTGACAAATAAGCCAAAAAGATCTTGACTATAAAATTGGACATTTTTGCTTACCATCCTTTCGACCACCCATCCGTCCGGCGGTACGCCCTCAGGAAATGAAAATTTACCACCGAAAATGCAAGCCCATGTCTGCTTCTGCCCTCCTGCTTTAAGTGTGCGCAGTGAGCAGCTCTTCAGTGCTGCTGCAGACACTTAAGAACCTAAGCGTTGCTGTCCCAAAGCTGAGATTGCCGAGAAATTGATGTTTCTGAGAGCTATCATGCCACTGTTATGTTTTGACTACCATCGATTTCTGAGTTGTCCAGGAAAAACTGTTTTTTTTCACTGTTCCAAAGAGATAAACTTGGTGTCAGTTTTGTTTCTGCCCTACTTTTCCACCCAAAAAATATCGAAAATATCGATGCGAAATATCGCGATATCGATATCGATATCGATATTGGAAAAAGGGTCGATATATCGACTTTTCGATATCGATATCGATATATCGTCGGAACCCTAGTAGCAACTCTGTCTTCCATGCACCCAGTGTTAGACACATAGTAGGGGTTCGTCCCTGGTGATTGTCTTGCATGTGGCCCTTTATGGGTTCTTTACTGGTCTGTCCCGTGTTTATGTGCATTGTAATAAACCTTTAACCTGTTCAAGTGGCATTCTGGCGATTCTGACAGTTGCAGCTCCAAACCAAGTACTCAATCTATGGCATCACATCTTGGAGTCAGAATACTTGCAAAATGTAACCCACAGCAGCAGAACCCTAAAGTGTGACAGTGAAGAGAGAATTGAAAAACCAAACTGCCTCCAAACAGTGTCTACTACCCATCTAATCAAGCTTTACCAAGTGTACTGCTCTGAGATTGGCTACAAACATGCACTGTGTGAGCGAGTCCTCTACAGGCTTCTGGCGGTATTTGCGGCTTCACTGCAGAAAAAAGTGTGACAGGGCTAAACAAAACAACAAGAGATCGGGCTGAAGCTTTTGACTGTTTGTTTACAATCCTGACACAGGTTGAACAGCATGGTGGAAACATTCGCGCAGTGAATGCAATTCAATGTGGGTTGAAACAGTTCAAACGGTACTTGAAACCTGACTTTACTGCACATGTGCGTCAAGGAGGTTTACCTCAATTCAGATTCAAGGAAAATGAAAACGCAGATTATGTCGATTATTGTGGCCAGCGGAAGATCACGCAAAGAGATCTTGCAGCTCATAAAAGTTTTCAGCAAACGACGATATCAAACAGCCCTCAAGAATGCTGAAAACAACGCCCTGGTGTTCCTGTTGAGAAAACAGAGATCATTAGGACCCACTTGCCATAGATCAACCACTTTGCAGAATTTTTTGGCCATATCTTGATGTACAGCATGCAAAATCTGTTGGCGCCAATGAAAAATGTTGTCAAAATAGTTTCAACATCTGTTAGCATGACATCAGCATGCTCTAACTAACATTTTCAGCTCGTCAGGCAGATCTTCAAGAAGTCCCCGAATCTTCAATCTGGCGGCCAGGCTTGGCAACTTAGGTTGTGAAAGATTTGTACTGTTTATAACATAATCTGTTTGTCATTGTTTGTGTGTTCTTTGTTACAATAAACTCTTCATTTGGTGCCAAGACATTCGTTTTTGTTGTGTTGTGTGGGCCAACCTCTCTATCGTTCTTCAAGCCATCCAAACTCTACCAAGCCTACTTCTGCGCTCCCACCACTACCACTCTCTACCACCACCACCACCCCTTCCATGTGTCCACGCTACCATTTCCAGAGTCCAAGCACCACCAAGCCCAAGTTCCATGCCCACAAGCCAACCAGTCCAGTGTACAAATGCCTACCCCCAGTTCTACGCCCATCCAAGCAGAGTGGTGTCATTCGTTTCCGCCATTTGTTTCACAAGCCTCAAGTCCATGAGTTCCACGTATCCTTCAAGCAGAGCCCAAGTGAATACAACCCCACCAAATGCCATCTCTCCATTCCCCGTCTCTCCGTTTTCCAACTCTGGTGTGATGAAAGATTTGTACTGTTTATAACATTCACTCTTCTAATCTGTTTGTCATTATATGTGTGTTATTTGTTACAAAAAACTCTTCATTTTTGACCATGCTCACATATATCCACCAATTTTTATTCTTCTGAGTGCTCATCACTCAAAGCAAAAACTGCATAATGTGTCTTGTATGGGCCTCCTTGATGTACATGTGCAGGAAAATCAAGTTTCAAGTACCGTTTGAACTGTTTCAACCCACATTGAATTGCACCATGCTGTTCAACCTGTGTCAGGATTGTAAACAAACAGTCGAAGGCTTCAACCCCATCTGTTGTTCTGTTGTCTAGCCCTGTCACACTTTTTTCTGCAATGAAGCCGCAAATACCGTCACAAGCTGGTAGAGGACTCGCTCACAAGGTGCATGTTTGTAGCCAAACTCAGAGCAGTACACTTGGTAAAGCTTGATTAGATGGATAGTAGACACTGTTTGGAGGCAGTTTGGTTTTTCAATTCTCTCTCCACTGTCACACTTTAGGGTTCTGCTGCTGTGGGCTACATCTTTTTTGCCCAATAAAAGATTGCCTTGTAAAGAGCATATCTTTGTTAATTTTGCACCGAGTTCAGTGATTTTTGCACACATATTGCACTGCGTCCCTGGCATATACTGCACAAATTTGACCTTGCTGGCTCTTGCTTGGCGCCAGTCCCAGTCGCTTTTTTTACCTTCACTCAAACGTTCCGTTTTCGGTCAGTTCTTTATCGATTTGACCCAAATTTCAAGCAAAAATTAATGCTTCATATTTTCCAAGTTTGGTGCGAAAATTCCAACTTGTGTGGGTTTTATGACCCGAAAACTAAGAATCATAGTGGTCCATGCAAATTCTAATTTTTTTCGGTAATTCAAAGAATAGGGCTTTGAAACTTGCAGAAATGATTGGTGTTGCCATTAGGTGTACTGTAACTTACTAGGTAGGAAGCCCAGCAGCTCTAAACGTACTAAAATTGCAGAATTTCAAAAATATGATAGTTAAGAAATCCGCACCTTCTAGCATCAAAGTATTGAATCAGTTGTAAAAGGACAGATTTTAGCAGATCGCGCGACAAATGGATGCACCTTATATGTATGTTTTTGAAATGCTTCAATTTTAGTGCCTTTTGAGCTACTCGGCTGCCCAGTATGTTATGCCTAATGGCAAGTTTCAAAGCTCTTTGAATTACCGAAAAAACTAACCCAACAGGCTTTCATGGGGGAAGAAAGGAAGGCTGGCTCCAGTTCAGTTACCAAGGAATCCTATTGTTCCTGATAGATACCAATACGGTCTACACATTTTGGGGTGATTATATTGGTGAGATAGCATCAGTGCAACTGTTTGTTGACGATCTGGACATCTCAAAACGGTATGACATTTGGTGTGCATACCAAAGTGCCTAAAGTACATACCAACAAAAATTCATTTCAGGTCTATCTCATATCTCAATGAATGTTATTCCAGGGCACATGTTTTACAAGACCAAAATTCCAGTCAGTGCGCGAAGTCTAAATGGAATGCGGTTTATACTCACTTGGCGTATTTTAGATAACTAAACTCCTGTCCGTCCTGTTGCACGTTATGTTCAGTAATAAATACATAAATCTGGATTCTGAAATGGTTGTAGGTAGACATGGGCAAGCATTTCGGCTGATGGGGAGGGGTAGAATTTTCGATTCCTGAGGGGGCTGATGGGGGTGGGAGCGCCTGAGGGGGGTTGAGGGGATGTTACAGTAAGTAAAAAAGTCCGATTTTTAGCTAAAATCAAGGTTTTTGCTTATTTTTAGATAAAAATAAATAAGCTATTCTGAGCTAATTTACACCTAATCTAGGCATCTGGGCATGCTTTTGTCATAATTTTCTATACAACATTTTTCCATAAAGAAAATTGAGAGGGTAGAGGCTGGCTGAAAGGGGGGTAGGTCAGAGCCAGAGGGGGTCAACCTCCCCTTCAGCCCCATTCCCCATGTCTAGTTGTTAGGTACGTAGTGATACCTAGTGACAAGACGGTAAAAAAGACAGTAACAAAGTCGCAACTGTCGAATTATTAGAAAGATACTGCAGTTTATCAGGAAATTCTATTTGCGTTGTAAACTAATGTACATATCTTGAAATGTGACCAAGAAACGTAGAACTGGCGCCAAGTGAACAGTGCAGTATGTGCCAGGGATACAGTGCAATATGTGTGCAAAAAATCACTGAACGCGGTGCAAAATTGGCAAAGATATGCTCATTACAAGGCAATCTTATATTGGGCAAATTTTCCACCTGACAACTTTCAAGGCCCAAAAACTCAATTAGACGCCCATTTTTTTTCTCGATTTTTTTTGTGTTATCAAAAGCGAATAAATAGCGCTACATTTTTATGAAATAAAATAGCGGTAGTCGCACTTTTAGGGGGGTCAAATTTGGCCCAGAAGGGGTTCGAAAAAAAATTTTTCTTTCAAATTCGGCCATGTAGGGTATCGTTTGAAAGAGAACGCTCATGTGATTGTAAATATGGAATCCGCAAGTTTCTACGTTCACTACTTCCAGAGTTATAAGCCGAGATCTGAAGTTGGGCCGAAAAATTGAGTCTGACAAAAACGACCGGGAAGGTGATAAAACATCTTTTTATGTTAAATTATACCATAATTCAAAATTTTGGCCAAATCGGAGAGATGAAGTTGAGATTTGTCCGGGAAGGGTCGACCCTTAGAAAAACCGGCTCTTAATTTCACTGATTCAGAAAAAATAATTTGGTCTGGCTCAAAAGGTTTCCCCAACCATAACTATAGTACAAATTTAGCTAGGAAATTTTGCATACCAGATTCGTTTTCTACATCGAAAACTGTCCTAGAATATCGATATTAGAACTTTCAGAAACGATTTTGAATTTTTTTTGACCCGCCAGTGTATCACTTTTGGCCCGTTTTCTCGTGCAGAGACAATTAACACAAATTTCTCTAATTCTTCATGAAATCAAGTGCGGTTTTTTGCGTAATTTATCGCATCCGGTCATGCTATCGCCGTTTTAGCATAAACTTTTTCTTGTAGCGCAAAATATATTGCCCATAATAAAAATGGTACCAAGTGCGCCATAGAAAAGTCCTTCGCAGGCGGCTGTCATTAAATCGCATTTTTCTAATTTTTAATGAAATCGAATGCGGTTTTTGCCTGAATTGTCCTATGCGGTCATGCTATCGGCCCTTTCAGCATATTTTCGTGGTCGTAGCGCGAATTATTAAAAATGGTCGCCCATACCTATGGGGCCGTCCATAAACGACGTCGTTCCAGAGGGGGGAGGGGGGGTCGGCTGAAATGCGACGATAGACGACGCACCAAGAGGGGGAGGGGTTTAGCAGAAAACGACGTCACTTTTTTCGGAATTTTAGGGAACTTTGAATGTATTATTTTCGATTTAGGTACATTCTGTCAAAGATTTCTACATTCAGAAAAGCCTCCCAGAGTGGCTGAAGGGATCTATTCAATTCATTGTACGGTATGGCAACAAGAAAACATGACAGTACTGTATGTACTGCACTTTTATCGGGGGGGGGGTAAACGGAAAACGACGTCGCCTAGGGGGGAGGGGGTCCCCAGAAACGACGCAAGACGATTTTGGGGGGAGTGGGGTAAGAAAAATCGGGATTTTGGAACGACGTCGTTTATGGACGGCCCCTATTAGAATGGCCATATATATAATAATAGTGTTGACCTAAACCATTCCAAAAAATCCCAGTCTGTACTCTAGTGGCCGGTACAGTTGGTGTAGTGGTTTAGGCGGCAAAGCCACTGTGCGCGTGGTCGTGCGTTCATACACTGGGCGGGGCAAGTTTCTTTCCGCAAAGAGTTGGTGGTCGGCACAAAGCCCAACCCAGGCCACCGAAAGCTGCTGACAGCGAGTAGGTAAATGGGAACCGACTGGAGCTGCCTAAGCACTTAAAGCTACAATAGCAACCATACATGTTGGCACATACGGGGACGGGGACAGCTACACTGGACCCGCCCAGACTGACACCGAGCATGTGTTTAGACTAGTAGCGAAGGAAGGGCAGGATGTGGGTGTGCGTGATGGGCCCGCAGTGTGGCCTAACGCAGGGGCTACGACGGCCCCGCCCCGACAATCCATCCATCCATCTCTACTCGAGACCTTCTCAAATAGACGCTCTTATAGAATAAAGTTGAAAACATAGAAGCTCTGCCCTGGGGGTTTCTAATCGATGATATGTACATGTATGCGTATTGCGCATAATTATTAGAATTGTTTGAGTAGGGTTTTTAGCCAAATTGATTAGAATGTTCAGCGTCAGTCTCGATCAAACATGTTTAAAAAATTCGAACAATTTCACAAAACCCGTCGCAACTTGGTGTGGGCGCAAAACAGGTTCAGTATCGGTCTGGTATTATATTTCTAACAAAAACGTAAACAAGGCGTTTTGAAAAAAGTAATCAACTTAATTTATTTGGCCTCACCTGTGCAAAGCTCCGATGCCCATGCCGCCAGTAAGAATTCCGACCAGTGCGGCCACAATGTTCATATGACAAAGTCCTTCATAGATTGCTTGATGACTATATCCCGGACAGACACTTCCATGCACCATGAAGAGGATGGAAAGAATAATTTGCGCTTTGCAGAGATGCGATAGAATAACAACCAGTTCGCTCGACTCAAAGCCATTGTGGCTGATGACGAGTCGTGCCTCGCGGTGCGGCGATTTTACGAACTTTATGTCGCGTCGCGATCTCAGTTTGAACTGGTCGGGGCCGAATCGTCGCAGGTCGTCGTCATCAGAGAGCTCTGCGTCCATATCGAGTCGGACTTCTTGTCTGAACGCCATAATTCAGCGATCGACCGACCTGTAACATATACAAGTCGGCTGGCTGTGTGTCGTGTCAGAGATGGCAAGGACACGCGCCATTGTGTCGAGGCCAAAACCTGCCCTGCCTTCGCTCGATCCTTGTCAACACATTTGACTACGTACTTGTGATTCTATCACACTTCTTCTGACCCGTCTCTACATCCTGCGCCAATTAAACTGACACTACTAATTGGAATGAATTTAAGCAGGCACTGCGTAAAATCGGTCTGTATTTTGATGCAATCGTCCAGATTCAGAGTAATGACTGAACAGAAACAACTAAGTGTACTGTTTCCCAGTTAATTTATTTTCTAATTAACTTGCTATTAACTTGCTTGTAACTTTCGGGAATTTTATTTACTAGCTATTTACTTGCTAGACACCGCAAGTTCAAATTTAATTTGTTATTAACTTGTTATTTGCTAGAAATTTGCTATCTACTTGCTATCAATTTGCTAGAATTTGCTACAAATTTTTCTCTCAACCAAATCATGCCTTCTAGATTTTCCGATTATAAGACCACCATAGTTATTATAAGTTCATGATTTTCAAAAGGGCGTGAAAAGTGGCCCATTTGGACATTTTCCTATTTATCTTATATAAGTGGAAAACTTTGGTACCATTTAGAATCAAAACTATACATTGTATCTCAGTTTCAACAAGCTGAACAAGCAACAGCAGGAAGAGAAGCACCAAGAATTTTCTCTAACTTTATCTTTAACATGAACACATTCAGTAGTTTTCTATTTGCCGACTCTACTGTCAGCCTAGCCTAGAGACTGACTTTTGTCCATGCTTGGCTATTAGCCCTACTTTAGCTATATGCGCAGGCAGCATATCCAACATTGGGTATATATACAGGGTGCGTCAAAAAAAACAACCCAGCAGATTTTTTGCTGTAGGAACCGCAAATCTCAACCGATTTGAATGAATCCTGCTTTAAATGAAAGATAAATAAATTCTTGAACGACTGGTGTAGGTTTTATTAAGATGCGTTGCTTAGTTCCTGAGATAATTGCTTTCAAAATCAAAACAGAGATTTTGGCAGTGCACAACAGAGATTAAAACAACCCAGCAGATTTTTTACTGTAGCAGCCGTAAATCTCAACCGATTTCAGTGAGTCCTATTTTATATGAAAGATAAATTAATTCTTGAAAGTTTGGTGAAGGTTTTATTAAGATATTATGCTTGGTTCCTGAGATATTTGCACTCAAAGTCAAAACAGATTTTGGCTATGAACAAGAGCGATTTTTATTATTCTGTTGCACTTCATAATAAAACCGATTCCTACTGCTCAGGGCTAACGTAACGAGGTTTTTCTGGTGCCACACATGCTTGGTTACTTCATTTGTAAAAGTCTTGATGCCCCTCAGCAGTAGGAATCCGTTTTGTTGTGAAGTGCAACGGAATCGCTCTTGTTCACTGCCAAAATCTCTGTTTTGAGTTTGAAGGAAAATATCTCAGGAACTAAGCATCGTATCTTAATAGGGCCTTCACCAGTCTTTCAAGAATATATTTATCTTTCATTTAAAGCAGGATTCATTCAAATCGGTTGAGATTTGCGGTTGCTACAGCAAAAACTCTGCTGGGTTGTTTTTTTTTGACACACCGTGTATATCCTGGCAGCACAGCAGGTCCCAGGCCAAGCGCGGAAAGATAGGGATAGTGGATGAATATGTCTGAGGCTAGTAAATTCCTAGTAAATTGCTAGCAAATTGCTAGCAAATTTCTCGCTCCCTCAATCTGAAATAAACTAGCTATGTATTTGCTAGGCAGGGCTTTGCCCAAAATTAGCTTGCTAGGAATTTGCTATTTGCTACCCGTTTGCCGAAAAATAAATTAACTTGCTATTTGCTATTAACTTGCTGGGAAACAGTATAAGTGAGTAATGAGTTTACATGTAGCGAATAACTAGATGCAAAGGCTTCTGTCTTTCACTACGTAGCAGCAATTGCAAGGAAGCGTTTCAATAAGACTAATTAGTGCCAGTTTCAATAAGACTAATTAGAAATTTTTATCTTTGTCCTGTTTTTTATGACTGTTTTTATTTTGACTGCTTTACCCAGTGGCTGCTTTAGTGGTGTCAGGTGTTTTAAAGAATGCAGTAAACATACATACACTAATAAACTTCAAACTTTTATGGATTGCGGCAGATCTTTTTGTTTTCTTAAACGTGCGACAAGTGTTTCAAAATAGAAACGTTGAGTCGGTTTCCGCAGGACCGTCTTGTCATGAAGTAAGTCGAAACGAGATAGATGCCCAAATGCAATGTGGTAGTTCACTACAGTTACTATACGGCGGCACCGGCATCCGCGAGAGCGGTTATTTGTGAGTTCCAAACTAGTCGATCCAACTGGTTGGTAGTAAATACTCAACATAAGGCCAACTGAGCCCACCTAAAGCTTGACCAACCACCGGTTCACCGAACTGGGACAGCCCTCTCGGTGGACCAACACTTACTGACACCGAGCATGCGAACTGGACGATTTCACTCCAGAACTGTTTTTTGGTTGGTTGGTATTTGTTAAAACCCCAACAAGTAGTAAGTAAGTAGTATGTACACTTGGTGCCTTTCCGAGCGAGTGCTGATCGATCATGGCAAACTCGCAAAACAAACTGCTCAAACCGGTGCTCAGTTTTTAGTTTGCACAACAGGCGCTCCGGCGCTCAATTCCCATATTACAGCCTCCTGGGCACGGATTACTAAACTACTAGATACCGCACTGCAATACGACCGCCTACACGAGAGGTCCAAGTGAAAGATGGCTACGTACACTGTATCCTTCAGATTACCAAGGTTTCAAGTTTTCTAGCTGCCGCACTCGGGAAAAATAAGGCATTCCGAAAAATACAGGGCGCGAAAATTTCAGGGACAGGAAAAATTTTAGGCGGCAAAAAATAGAAGGATAAAATTCTTAAAGGGGTAGAAATTTTCGGGGGAGCGCCAAATTAATGCACCGCGAAACATACAAGACGCAAAAAACACCCTGAAAATTGCATGGCAGCCTGTATCGAAGAAATATGAGAAGAATTATCTGTTTAACTGATTTCCACAACTGAATCGGCCGATTCTTGGGATAGTATTTCGGCATAGCGAATCTGAGGTGGCCAGTAGTGATGCGAATGAAATCCCAGAGCGAATCGAAGAAGTCGAACATCTAGTCTATTTGAAACAAAATCGCCAGTTTAGCTCCTTCCACAACCGGATCGGCGAATTGAATTCTCGCGGAGCAGGACTATTGGACGACGCCGATTTAGCCATGCCGATTCGGCGACGCCGATTAATAGACTGTACTAAATAGACAGTTCAATTACCTACGCCGCTGCATCACATGAAACAGCTCAGCTGCATATCTAATTGATAATGGTGTACTAATTCGTGGTATACTAATCATGCTTTTGTCACCCAATAGTACCACCGCCGATCGCCGAATCGGCATCGCCCAATCGGCGTCGCCCAATTGTCATGTACCGGATTCTCGGGATGCAGTGTACGTATGTAGTGTTTCGGCGCGACGATTAAAAGTTGGATAGAAGAAATGTGTCAAAATTCAGAGACCTTACGGGAAACGTATGCAAGTTAGAAAACTTGAAATACTGGCAATCTGAAGCCAAAAAACGGTCAGTTTAGTCATATTTCAGTTGGACCTCTCATGTCTCATCTCATGTACTGTAGGTAGGTGGCCGAGAGGATTTCATACTGCGGTGTCCAGTAGTTTCGTAATCCTTGACAAGGGTTTTCCGTTTTATTATTTTAATTAACACGTTGTGTAGTTGTTGCATAAGTTTGGTCTGTTGTTTCACCTTTCAGCTCGGGAACACAGGGTGATGAGTGGAACGCACAGCAATAAATCTGCTTGGAGTAATCAGCGAGCTGTGCCGGGCAGGTAAGAAAGAAGTGCTCGAACTGCTTGTTAGTTGTTGGAGGAAGGAGGAGAGCCGTTTTATCTTTCGTTTTTCTTTTTTTGTTCGTGCAGGTGTCGTGTCAGTGTCCTCAATTAGCCCGGTTCAAACTTGCGTGGAATAAGAATAAGCGATAAGGAATATGGTCTTATCCAAGACGCGTTCACATTTAGTTTTTACCCACATTAGAATGGGATAAGGAATAAGAAAATTGCACTAAGATTTTGCTGTTGTTTGGCAATTATGCCGCTTCCAAAGGCTGTATTTGCTGCTCTAGCACTTCGTTGTTGTTGTTAATAGCCGCATGCAGCTATATCCCCAGGAAAGCGGCAGAGGCGATTTGGTCGGTCCGTAGATCCTGTACCGTCAGAAGCGTGGGTCTGGTTGCGCAGTCAAATAGATGGCTGGTAGTGTGCCGCTCAAGATTCCAGTCAGGACACAGCTCCGAAATATCCGGGTGTAGGCGGTGCTGATAAGAGCGTAGAAAACCGCTGTATCCCGAGCGTAGCTGGGCCAGAGTAGTGCGCACCTTTCTGGACAAAGTGACTTCAAATATGTTAATTTGTGGGGGCTCAGTCAGCAGGACCGAATTTGGCCCTAGCCAGCCGTTCGCGAACCCCATCAAAGTTGCTGTCGATGTTCTTCAGTTGTTCTTGGAGAGAGGACGCTCCAACGGACCCCAACCCAACCAGACATGGGCAAAGGGGGGCTGAGGGGGTTGGCCCCCTCAGGCTCTGACCTACCCCCCTCAGCCGACCGCTACCCCCCTCAGGAATTTTTTGGAAGAATTTTATAGAAAAGTATGATGAAAATATGCCTGGATTAGGTGTAAATGAGCTTAGAACAGCTTATTTTAACTTATTTTAATGAAAAATAAGCCAAAAAACCTTGATTTTAGCCAAAAATCGGACTGTTTGGCTTACCACCCCCTCAGCCCCCCTCAGGCCCCCTCCCCCTCACTCAACCCCCTCCCCCCTCAGCCCCCCTCAGGAATTGAAAATTCTACCCCCTCAGCCGAAATGCTAGCCCATGTCTGAATCCAGCCACACCACATTGTGGTACTTGGTCCAAAGGGTGTCTTTCATAGAACGCGGGCACTGAGCGTGATGGACCAGTTCACAGAGAGGGTTGTCCTGTCGCGTTGAGCGGTAGATTTGTTGTATCATTTAGTGCAGCGTGCCGTTCGCTTTAAACCGGCACATGTTTACATGTTTTTGTATTTGTTTTGACTTGTTGGCTGGCCGGGTAGCGCGAGAAGTGTTATTGTAGAGAGAAGTGCAGTAAAGGTAGCGTGTTTGGTGCACTGTAGCGAAGCCACTCAATTCAATTCTATAGCACCTTTCTATATGTCCGGGCAAGAAGCAGCTGTCAAAAATTGGGCTGATAATAAATCAGAATGCACTTTGACAGGGAGAATCATAGTCTCCTGATGCAAATGAGCCATTGAGGTAATCAAATGACATCCAGTAATTGTGCGGAGGGCTGAATTTTGTAATATCTCCAGCTTGCCAAAGTTCGAATTTGAGATGTAGGGCGACCAGATTTTGGCTGCATAGTTGAAGATCGGCCGGCAGATAACCTTGAATGTGACTAAAAGTGTTTTATTCTGCTGACCCCAAGATGTTCCCGCTAAAGCTTTCAGGATGGAGTTTCTTGCAGAGACCTTGGAGCTGATGGCCGCCACATGGTGGGCAAAGGTAAAGTGCGAGTCGAAAACCACTCCTAGGATCTTGGGGGTCTTGTTTTGAGGAAGCCACACCCAATTGAGGAGGACATTAGGGTGGAAGTTGGATTGGTGTGGATCTGGCGTGAACAGGGTCACAGAGGACTTCTGGGTGGAGGTCTGAAGGTCCCTGCAGCCGGAAACCTCAGAACTACATCCACATAGTCCATCAACTCTCTCTCCATCTTAGGCAGCTCCTGCCTGGAGATAAACAGAATAATGTCATCAGTGTACGAGACCAGGTGATATGCCGGCTGCTGGGGCAGAGGTAGATCGCTGAGGTAAAGGTTGAATAGCACCGGCAAGATAGCAGAACCCTGAGGGACACCAGTCTTCACCAGACGAGCACAGGAGGTACACTCACGAAGGAGTCTATGCGCTTGCCTCCCAAGAAGGTAGTTACTTAGCCATCCAATCAGTGATGGAGGTAGCCGTGGAGGCGAGAATCCTCTCTAGGAGTTTGCAGTGGGAGACGGAGTAAAACGCTTTGGTCAAATCCAAAGCCAATGCGATGGTTCAACTAGCGGGATTGGGTTGGCTAAAGCTAGAGGTCACTGCTTGAGAGAGGTAAAGGAGTGCAGAGGTGGCTGAATGTTGAGATCTAAATCCATGTTGGTGGGGAGCAAAAACAAGTGTTTTCTTTCAGCTGAGGGAGCAACAGCTGTTCTAGAACCTTGACAGGATGGCACAACAGGGAAATTGGTCTGTAGGAGGCTACCTCTTTTGAGATCCTTGCCTGCCTTAGGCAGGGGACGATAGTAGAGCACTTCAGATCGCTGGGATTTGACATCTAGCCAGCGAGAGGTTCAGAATTTGAGTGAGAAACTGCATTCCAGCAGGGCCCAGATGTTTCAGATGAAGGATGGTGAGGCCATCCGGCCCAGTTGCTTTAGAGTTGCTGGCCTCTCACCGCCTTGGACACAGCTCCCACTGAGAATGGGCGGAGGGCTGGGCGGGGCAGCTTCTTAATTCTCTGGCGAAGCAAACGATTATCCTTGCAGGAGGTTTGCGGACAGATGATCGTAAACATTTTGTTCAAGAATTTGGCAATTCTGCATGGCTTGGTAAGTTGAACTCCGTTACCGCAGACGCTGAGAATAGATCACTTTTTGGATTTTGACAGTGGAGGGTGTCACACTTGGCCATGAGGCGTTGCGCCTCAAGTGGTAATGCAGGAAGGTTGAATCTATGTCTTCCTGAGGGGATGTTGTGAGCGGCTGCAGTAAGCAGAATATCGCGAAAGACGCGTTCTCCCTGGTGCACAGAGGATGGAGGTGCTGCTTGGCCAGAGAGCTTCGGACTCTCTAGTGTAATTGACCCAATCTGCCTGATTGAAATTGGTGAAGGTGATGCACTTTGCTGGGCAAGGGTTTACAGTGCCCTGGTAGGATATAACAAAGGGCAGGTTGTCAGAACCAAGTGAAGTAAGAACTGCCCAGCTGATCACTGTAAGCAGATTTGATGATCTGATGGAGATGTCAGGGGAAGAAGGGTTGCCCTGTGCAGGTAGACCGGTAGGAACGTCTTCATTGAGCACTGTCATGTACGATGCGTTGATGAGGTCTGCCAACAAAGTACCTCTTTCCTTATCGCAGCGAACGCGTCTGGGATAAGGAATAAGACCGCTATGTTTTATTCCACGCAAGTGTGAACCGGGCCTTAGTTAAAATTTCTGGTAGTTAGTAAGAGCTTTAGCATTAAACAAGTGTACGGAGCCCAGTACCCGCCGTTGGTGTCCGATCCTGTGCAGAGTTCGAGTTCCCCTGTGCGACGGCTTTCTTCGGAAGGCTCTTCTTCCAATAACCATCGTGCCATTCAGTCTTTCAACTTATATCAAGCAAGGTGTGCACTTTCTGCTTGAAAACTTTATTTAACAATGTACGTGTACACCGCAGACATAGTACTAACCCAAAGCACCACATGTAAGGCAATCACCGGGGCTAGAAACTTGTTGGCGTTAATCCAGAAAAAAACGGAAAATTGATTATTGTAATCAGTTTCCATCTTTCGCTGCCAATTGTTGTTAGTAGTGCGTAGTGTTTTAAACATATGGGCAGGTAGTAACCCGGCGAGTTGTACAACTGCCCTCCGGAGCGAGCGTCTCTAGGGATTCTTTTAATTTTTGGAAAACAGGCCCTCCGGAGCGTGCCCCAAACTAAACGAAATCGAAAAAGAGACTACAATAACCTAGACAAAGATTTTGAAGTAGATGGCGTAAAAAGATACTAACTAGGTAGCTCCCGGGCTAGCGATCTAACTGTATGTTTTAACAGTTGATTGTGTGATTGAGCGAGAGGGTGTGTTTAGCGTGGGAGACGCGTGGGACGAGGGAGTGGACGCTGGTCTCATCAATTCGTCGGCAGCTCAATCCTCTGCTGCAACTGTGCTGGCGCAACACGCAGCCACCCATAGAAGCGACCAAATTATGATGCACATACAGAGAACTCCTGTCTGCTCCCACACAAATCGTGCTGAAGGACTCAAACGCTTAGCTGCTCAAAGAGGTAAATTTCTTGCCTCTTCAACCATATAACAGGTCCGGGCCGGCGTGGGGGGAGGGGGGTTTCGCCCAGAGGGGTCCAAAATTTCAGAAAGCTCCAAAACGCCTGGAAATGCGGTTTGTACGTTTTTTTCAGTTTGTAGGCTAAAAATCGCTAGTTTTGAAAATGCTGCCAAACAGGGTTTTACGGCTAAAATCAAGCAAAAAAAGGCTTCCAAAAACACCGATCTCTCTTAAACATCAGCAGTGGAAGCGCCAAATTTGGTTTCTAAAGGCTTTTCAAGCGAATTTTTAGCTAAAGATTAATATTTATGAGCCAGTTTGTTAGTACTGGAGCCGCTACTAGTACTTGTATTTTTGGGTTGGGGAGGGTGTCCCTAAGCTCTCGGGGGGATTAGCGGGGTTGGGCTTTCTAGGTAGCGGGTAACCTCCAAACCCCCGAATACATGTACGCCGCTGTGGCTCCTACCATTTGATGGTGTCGGTTCCAAGTGATTTTATTTGTCTGTTGTTGGAAGGAGGAATCAGATTCTTCAGTAGGGCGTGATTTGTAAATGGTCTGTTGCTGTACGTAGGAGATTTTGTGACTTTCAGATGCATCAGGAAACACGATGTCAAGCAGTCCGCCCGGTGCTCCGTTGTACCCTCGCTTACCAGAACTCAGCGACCAGCCTGGTCCCAGTTGCAAGCCGACTGAAGAGGATCGACATCGAGAGAGCAGTTCGTCTGAACAGATCAGATTCGCCCAGTTGAAAGCCTTGCTGGCCGCCGATACTGACACTGTAGTCGAGCTAAACCAGCTGAGAAAAGTTTGTTGGAGAGGGGTGCCGCATAAGTTACGACCGACCGTTTGGAGATTGCTCTCGGTCAGTTCTGTTGCTTTTTTTTCTAGTCTCTCCCTGTGATCTAATTCCAACTGATTCCAGTGTTTCTTTGTTTAAGGGCTACGTGCCGACCAATCCCCAACGAAGATTGGTGACTTTGACTCGAAAGCGAGATGAGTATTTCCACTATGTCGAACAGTACTTCCACACTCGCCACGAGGAGCACCACCAGGAAACTTTTAGACAGGTTGATTGGTTGATTGATTGGTCGGTCGGTCGGTCGGTTGGTTGGTCTCCGCTGTTTCAATCACATTGGGACCACCTAAAGCACTTTTCCTCTTCGTAGCAAACCGACCACCTACAAAAATGTCACCGTCAAATCGGTAGGCTGACCCCAAATCTTTTTCTGTCTGAAGGTATTTCAATTTTTATAAGTAGTTTTTCTAAGCAAGCAAGCCCAAGCAAGACAGCATGTTAGTAAAAGAACTGCGAAGAAAGAGTGTTAGTGGGCAACAGGTGCACAATGTCTAAAAAGAACGGTGCACCTTTTACTGGAACAGGAGGAAGCTCGAAAGTTGTTTTGTGTAAGAGAAATGGTTCTGAAGTATTGTTTTTAGATTCATATCGATATACCGCGCATGTGTCCTTTGGTGCCTTTGTTTCAACAAAAGCAGGTGCAAGAGGTATGCAATGGTCTTGTTTGATACTGATAATTGGATGCCAATCTTTCAACTCTTCTTGTTCTTTTTTATCGGCGTTTATCCGCCCGTAGCACATAATTATCTCCTTAACTTCTCTAGACATGCAACCATTTTAGTGGTAGGTATCTTTGATAGTTGTACTTGCAGATATTCGAAAGAATCCTCTACATTTGGGCCATCCGGCATCCAGCCAGTGGTTATGTGCAGGGAATCAATGATCTTGTGACCCCGTTTTTCGTCGTCTTTCTCTCCGAGTTCATTCGCGATGGTGCGCCGCCACCGACCGGTTGCGTCCGAATAAAATGATGCTTTACCTTCAGACACAGAAGTGGGCACGTACGACGTGTCTGAGATGCCGCGTGAGCACATAGAAATAGTAGAGGCTGATAGTTTCTGGTGCGTTTCGGCCTTGCTGGACACCATTCAAGATAATTATACCTTTGCTCAACCGGGCATCCAGCGCAAAGTCACGCAGCTGCAGAGTCTGCTGTCTCGGATCGATTGTGAGCTTACATTTTCGTCTGCATTCGGCCGATCTAACTAGTTTTTATCATCTCGATATGCGCGTTAATCCTGTCCAAAATTATTCCCAATCTCGGCGAACGCTAGTTGTATTGGGTTACAAGATTGTTTGCTGTGCTTGAGCTAGATTAGCATTTTTAACCGTTTTTTTGTGTTGGCCACCTAACGCTCTGAACAGGTCATCCGCCGAAGGGGGTTCTGAGCCCAAATTTTGGGAGGGGCGTTGGGCACTAAAAACGCTCAAAAATCGAAAAAATCGCTACTTTTCGGCTAAAAATCGTCAAAAATCGCTAATTTAGGCTGAAATACAGCTAAAAAGTGCTGTTTCGCAGGCTATTTTGGCAATTTTTGTGTCTGAAATTGTAAAAAATCGCAAAAATTGCTCAAAAAATTACTTGCCAGAAAAATCGGAGGGTGTTCGGAAAAATCGTCTCGGGGGGCTGGCCTAAGTCGGGTGGGGGCAGTCACCCGAGTTATATGTATGGCTCTGACCTACCCCTTCAGGATTTTTGGAAGAATTTTGTATAGAAAAATAATGAAAAAGTATGCCTAGATTAGGTGTAAATCAGCTTATTCTAACCTATTTTAACGACAAATAAGCCAAAACAATTTAAATTTTAGCTTCATCCCCTCAACCCTCATCAGCCGCCGCCACCTCCCCCTCAAGATTTGAAAATTTACCACCCCTCAGCCGAAATGCCAGCCCATGTCTGCATAGACCCCAATGGCGAAGGGATTTGAAATTGATGTATTTCAGATGAACTAAACGTGCATTTGGGGAAGCATCAAGTGGAATACTTACAGTTCGCCTTTCGCTGGATGAATAACTTGCTGATGCGCGAAATTCCTTTGTGTGCCACGATTCGTCTTTGGGATACTTACCTGGTACGCTGTCGAGTTGAGAAACGGGCTCTCTTTTGTTGTGTGAATAACTTCTTCTGAATCTCTTGCTTTATTATAGTCAGAGCCAAACGGTTTCGCCGACTTTCACGTTTATGTTTGTGCCGCTTTTCTGCGTGGCTGGTCGAAACAAATAAAAGAAAGGAAAGATTTTCAGGTGCGTTACGTTGTCAAGCTAAGACAGTCAGGCACTTAACGCCGTTTATGGTACCGACACCATATAAGGTCCTGTGGTGGTACCATAATATAAGGTACTTGTACCATATATGGAGACGGTACCATATCGTCGCCACTATGGTAAAACGAGCCAAGTAACAAAATGGAAAAAATGGAGTTAAGTGTGAAAAACTATAGCTAAAGCACCTAAAAACGTTTTGGCGAAGGAACGAAGTCGAAATTGGCTCTGTGTCAGGAGATACAGCCATGTAACCGGAGGCATGTGCACGGGCATCATCACGTGATCCTGGTAAAATGAGCAAAGTGCTTTGTGCTTTTCCTGTTAGCTGAGTTAATTTTACACAAGTGACACATGCAGAATGTTTTGCACACCAATTATGTACTTGTATTTTGGGTAAAAAATATTTAAACTGATATTGAAGCTAATTCACGAAAATGTAACAAATACAGTATAGATAAAAAAAATGTCCCATCGCTTTTTCGGCCTTCACTCAAACGCTTCGTTCTCAGTCACTTTTTTACCGATTTGGCTCAAATTTTCAGCAAAAATTAACAACATGGTTGGCTAAATATTCTGCAAGTTTAGTGCCAAAATTCCGACTTATACTGGTTTTATGATCCAAAAACTAGGAATGAGGGTGGTCCACGCAAATTTATTTTTTTTCGGTAATACAAGGAGTACAGGCCTGAAACTTGCAGGAATGATTGGTGTTGCCATTGGGCATAACATACTAAGCGGGCAGCCCTGTAGCTCAAAGGGCACTAAAATTGGGGAATTTCGAAAACATGAGTGAAAATCCCATAGTTAAGAAATCCGCACCTTCTAGAATAAAAGCACTGAATCTGTTGTTAATCAACACAGATTGTAGCAGGAAGTTCGACAAATAAATGAACCTGATATTTAAACTCTGTTCCACACCATAGAAACCATACCTGCAGCGTTTTTTGAAAATCGAAAATCTTTAGAATCGTCATTTTGCCGGTTTTACGAAGAAAAGTCATAGTTAGTCATGTTTTTGAAATTCCCACATTTTAGTGCCCTTTGAGCTACAGGGCTGCCCGCTTAGTATATTATGCCCAATAGCAACACCAATCATTCCTGCAAGTTTCAGGCCTGTACTCCTTGTATTACCGAAAAAAAAAATTTGCGTGGACCACCCTCATTCCTAGTTTCCGGGTCATAAAACCAGTATGAGTCGGAATTTTGGCACTAAACATGCAGAATATTTAGCCAACCATGTTGTTAATTTTTGCTGAAAATTTGAGCCAAATCGGTAAAGAAGTGACTGAGAACGAAACGTTTGAGTGAAGGCCGAAAAAGCGATGGGACATTTTTTTATCTATACTGTATTTAAAAGGCGATTTTCTCGATTTCGACTTTCTGTTACTTGGCTCGTTTTACCGTAGTGGCGACGATGTAAGGTGCCGGTACCATTATGGTACCACTACCCTTACCCTAGGTACCGGTACCATTTATGGTGTCGATACCATAAACGGCGTTAAGTGCCTGACTGTAAGACCTTTCTTTTCTCTGTGTCTACAGTTGCTTTCAGAGCATAATGATGTTTCTCCAAAATCTACCCACCAACGGTTGGTCGGACCAGAAAATCTGCGAAATAACGGCCGAAGCGTTTAGTCTCATGTATATGTTTTCGGGCGCCAAGAACCACTTGAATTAATTTTTAGCAAACAAATTTTTAAGGCAGGGTTAGTCTTGTTCTCGTTTGTGCGTGTGGATTGCATCTAATTAATCTCCTGTGATATCTGACTGCGTGCAGAGCATTTTATCTCCGTTAGGGCTGACAGACTGCCATTTCTCGATGCTACGGTATCTCGAGAAATGCCAGTTTGTTGAAGAAACTGTACAAATTAAAGAATGGTTATACTCTACTTACCTAGTTTTCGCTGAAAACGTGGTAAAAGTGCTAAGAAACTTGTTAGATTATGGTTATGGCTGAGAGCATAAATATTTTATTTCAAATTTCACCCCTTTGGGGCGGAGCAAGAATAAATTTTCTCTAAGGCACACAGTAAAAATTCCAACAACTGGCACTCACTTATCGCTCACCACAAATCGGCTAGATGTGCGCTTAAAACGATTATTATTATTATATAAGGCTTGAAGGAAGAAAACAGCGAAACGTTGTATAACAAACAACAACAACCAGCCCGAAAACAGATTCTTAGGCAAGAGACAAGCAGCAACAAAACAATTAACCAGCAGCTTAACGTAGTGGGCCGTCCATAAACTACCACGTTCAAAAATTCAATATTTTGGACCCCACCCCCTCCCGACGTTTTCAGAACAACCTCCCTAAAAACTGCAACGTTTTTGGGCTGACACCCCCGCCTACCCCGACAAAACTTGGTACTGTCTCCGACATTAGAGCTAAGTTACTGCAGAAGCTGTGAAAAAGAAACTTTTTGACAGTGAACTACCATTTGGGCGGTTTGAAATATGAACTGGGTTGAGTTTTCCTTGTAATATAGTTGCGGACAAAAGCTTCCTGGGCACCTAGAAAACGTCGACGTTTTCGACACCAACCCCCCGCCTCTCTGAACGTCGTAGTTTATGGACGGCCCCGTAACAGAATTTCAGCTCCGACAATCAGTTTACAAACCTCTTTAGAATCAACGCAGAGTATACATGTAACAACAGGTCAATTGGCCAGTACAAAAATGGCTGAAAATACAGTTTTTGGTATCGAAAAAGAATGTCAAACAGAAGAATGGAAGGGGTACCGACCAAGTGGATCTTACTGGTGTGGTGTCTGTGCCCCTGTTACATGTATATACGTAGGACGCCTGTCAATCTAGGATTGGCGGCGGGAAAATAAATAAAATTCTACTAATCATTTGAAATTGTTCGAAGATAACCTGGACTGCATAGACCGTTCGACAATCGATTAGTGCTTTAGACGCATAGAACGCTTCTGATTTGGTCTAGGCTTGGCTAGAATCAGTCGTAGTGCCGCTGACCTCGTGCACGGTGGGGTCTGGAGCAACATCTGCCTCCAAACTTGTTTTACGAGCTAACAACGCTTGGAAAGCCTTCCGCGAGCCGTCGCTTAATGCCTGACAAACTTCGGAGCCAGAATTTCGAGCCTCGAATACGTAACAGGTGAAACTGGATCTATAGCCTCTTCCTTCTAAAACGTACGCACCATAGACCACACCCTAATACATACAATCAGGCACTTTACGCCGTTTATGGTACTGGACCATGGTACCCCACGTTCGGGGACTGTGGCGGTGGTGGTACCATATATCTGAAAATTTGGGGGAGGGCCTGCCGGTTTGGGGGCGTCGCGGCCATTTTGCTTGGCGGGGTCAGGAACAAAAGTCGGCTTGAGGTGGTGGCTGGGGTGGTTTGGGGGGTCGAGCCGAAGTTGGAGTGGGCAACCCCCCCGCGGCCCATGTATGCATATTATGGTACAAAATATGAAACGAGTGGTACCATGGTACCGGTACCAATGCGAAGGTAGGGGTACCATATAGTGTCGGTACTATAAACGGCGTTAAGTGCCAGACTGTAACAGCACTGGGCGTTGCCCAAAAGAAGCAGAGCTGCGAACGAACGGGTCATCGGATTTCGGTAGTAATTTTAGCCAGACAACAATACTTTTTGGACATCAGTCAATCAACTTACCGGCGCCGGAGACCGAGGTTCGAGCGATAAAGGCGAAGAGTCGGTCATTCTCCGGATGCGTGGTCCAGTAAGCCAGATCGGAGAGAGAAAAAGAGGCGTCGATGACATTGGAATCCTGATTGACCACTCTCAGCGACCGACTCACTTCGCTCACCACCAACTTCTTCTCCGACATCTTGAATATATTGCGCAGAGCCCGCGCCGTCATTATCTGTCTGATCGTCTCGTGCACCAGTCGCTCGCCGCGGTCCGTCATCACATCCATACTGCCCAGAAAGCCCACCTGCAAGAAGAGAGAACTTTCATTTTATCATTGCATGTCACTGGCGCAGGGGAAACGCCATGTTTCCATGCATAGTTGCCCTGGTTTTACTAGATGCAAATTTACGGCCAAAAATTAAAAATCTTCTAGGTGAATCCTAGGGAAGGATTTCTTAAGCAGTCGCTGTTAGGCACCGTGCAAAAGTAGTATGCTGGTTTCCAGATAAAATGTTGGCTGCTGCGAAAGAATTTACTGCAAAATTGCATGTAATTTGCATATTGATTTTTCGAGCCTTTAAAAAAGCTTGTTTAACCGGCCTTTTTAATTTTAACCCTAACAACGATGACCGATACAACTGAAAGTGACACCGTATTTTGAGAAATTCCTACAGTAGCTGAGAACCTAAAAAAACGAATTACATCGAAAGTAACGTCCGAATCATCACTGGCGGTGGCCTCATCAGGTAGGTTGTCTCCTCCGGGCGTTCCCAAAATATCGAACTGAATAGGTTGTTGACCAGCCGATCCACTGGCTGAAAGAAGATAGATCGTCTTCTGCAGCAGAACAACAGTGGCGTATCCAGGATTTCGCAACGGGGGTGAATATTTTGTTGAAAGTGCCTGGTTGGGCGCTGCCCAGCAGGGTAAGAAAATCTAGCCAAACTAGCCATCAAAAACGAATTTCATAAGTATTCTTAGCATAAAATTAACAAAAATTACAGGTTTTAGTTGTTTAAAGTGTTTACGCCTTTTCAAAATGTAGCCTTTAAAACGAATTTAAAAGTCATTCCGAGCATAAAATAGACAGTTGTAGTACATAATTCATTAGTTGCACTTATTTTTGACAGACTTTCTCTTCCTACCTCCACCGCAAAGGGGGCGTACCCACCCTACACCCCTGGATACGTCAATGAAAACCAGAGTGCACCTACGTTCAACATTAGGCGTGTTAGCAGGCGTGGCAGTGGCACTGAGCTTAGTGCCGGGCACCATCAGCGCTTCCGAGGTCTTGCGACCGGTCTCCCTATCCGGAGTGGACACGTGACTGTGGTGGGGCGACGGCGAATTGTTGCCGGCCAGATTGTTGATTACGGTCACCCACTCCCACAGGTCGTCGCCGTTGCGTGCTTGGAAGATGAGTTGGTGGGTCTTGGGTGTCTTCTGCACGCCCATGCCACTGCTGACTGCGCCGGACATGGTGGTCACGCAGAAGGTAAAGCGCCGGTCTTCGTTGTCGGCGTAGGCGGCCGAGGTGGCTGGGGTGGACAGATCGACCAGTAGCTGACCGGCCAGGTCGTCTGGCTTCTGACACATCAGATTGCTGCCCTGACTGAACAGGTAGTACAGATCCCAACGCGACAGCAGACCTGACCGTCTAAACAAACGGTAGCATTTATTTATATACTTTGCAATTATTCGTACTCGTGTCGGTCGCCGGCATGTTTACAGTATCAACACGCCTCAGCGACATCTTGCGTCTCTGACAAAATTCAACAAAAAATGTTCTTCATTAAATTAAACAACTTTTTTGTCAGCCAATTTGTTGAATATTTAGTGGTAGGAATTAGCTAAATGATAGTGAACGAGAATGAGGCAATATACAGTGGCGGCCAAAAGTTTGGACGCACCCCCAAAATTTTCAGTTTTTTGTTAATAACATCTGTTCAGTTTGCAGTATGCGGATGAAGTTGTGTGCTAAGTTTGTGCATAGTAGCCCTGCATAACCTGAAACCATATGGTGTTCGGCCCCCCTCACGTTGCTGTAGTATGAATCCATTTTCCAAAGACCCCAGCAAAATGGGTGGACAAAAGTTTGGACGCACCAACGGATTTTTTAAAAAAACGGAGCAACCTGCAATAATAAAGAGCAAGCAAGAATTAAACATGTATTTAGGCGACTAGCACTTTGTTAGGAAGCCATAAGACTTGACCACAACTGCACAGCGCTAGGGCATAGAGTTAACCAGTTCCTGGCACACAGACTGGGGAATACAAATCCAAAATTCTGTGATGGCTGTCTCCAGATCGGACAGATCTAGGGGTGCTTTACTCATAACGTCTCTCTGGATATATCTCCACAAATTTTCGATTGGATTCAGGTCAGGTGACTGAGCAGGCCGGTCCAAAACTGCGACTTTGTAGTTAGTGAACCACTGTTTAACTGACCTCGCCGTGTGTTCGAGGTCATTATCCCATTGAAACAGCCAATTCAGCCTGAGGTTCTGTTCTACATATGACAGCATGATGTCTACCAACATGTTGGCGTAGACGGTTTTATCCATGATCCTATGGAGACAATAAATGGGCCCTAGGCCTTTCAATGGGAAAGAAGTCCACATCATAATGCTACCGCCTCCCCACTTTACAATGCTCTGCACAGTCTGGTCGGAATTCTTTGCCCACAAACGGCTTGACATATAGCCGGCCATTGCTTCCACACCGATTCCACTTCTTTTCGTCCCTCCAGAAAACCTTGGAACCAATCTACAATGGTCCAATGTAGGTGGGCCTTTGTCCACTGGAACCGTTTTTGCGGTCACAAAAGTTGATAGGTATTTTTTCCTTGCGATGCAACAACTCAACCCTTTTCACAGTAGAATTCGGTGCAGGGTTCATACAGAGATGCTTTGACCACACGCAGCCTCGATTTGCTCTGTTACCTTAAGAGCAGGCTTATGCCGATCAACTAGGCATATCGTCACACGGACCCATTCCTGCCATGTTGTATGCGATTTCGGTCGACTGGTTCATTTCCGATTGACGTTTGAACCGGTTTCAGAGAAGACAACTAAGGCAGAACGAACACCTATTACCGGAACACCCGACTTGTCAGGCTATCTGAGATTAGAGAGACCGCTCTGTCTGAGCTCAAGCACGAGAGCCCTCTTTGGTTGAATAAGTTGATTGGGCTGAGCCATCCTCCAAACTGCCGCTAAATTGCAATAAAAAGAAGACAAAATAGCAGCTACACATATTAACGACCGCTAGGTTCCCTACAAAACATCTGGAAAGCAAAAAAATCAAGATAATCATAGGTGCGTCCAAACTTTTGTCCACCCATTTTGCTGGGGTCTTTCGGAAATGGATTCATACTACAGCAACGTGAGGGGGGGCCGAACACCATATGGTTACAGGTTATGCATGGCTACTATGCACAAACTTAGCACGCAACTTCATCCGCAAACTGCAAACAGAACAGGTGTTATTAACAGAAAACTGAAAATTTTTGGGGTGCGTCCAAACTTTTGGCCGCCACTGTAGTTTATACTGTTCTTTCCGTCGCCAACAGTCTATCGACACTTCTACAATTCTTTACTGTACGACAAGGTAGAACCAGAGGTAATGATGTTAAGGTCCTCATTCAAAAATCGAGAATTAACTGTCGCAAACATTTCTTTTCCCTTCGTGTTGTACAGCATTGGAATGCACTTACAAACCACCAGTTATCAGCACCTTCCTCAGGCACTTTCGCTCAAAAATTGCAAATTAATGGTAAGACTTTGCGGTATGCTTTTTGAAGGTTCAAATGAACCCCTTCATACCGCGCGTTGGATAGACTGGAGTACCCATGGTGCCGTACTTTAACTATAGTATATTGATTATTCCGAGGCGAATAAACTTTGATTGATTGATTGATTGACACGGAGCAAATTATGTAGGCCAACAGAACTGTTGGCGACGGATACTTTTCGACAGTATGAATATGCCTTTAGAGGGTGGTTACAATGCACAAGTTCAGATAGTGTGGTATGCTGTACCACACAGACATGAACTAGCCAAAAAGTCCGATCTTTGGCTAAAATCAAGGTTTTTGGCTTATTTTTCATCAAAATAAAAAAGAAGCTATTCTGAGCTCATTTACACCTAATCCAGGCATATTTTTATCATAATTTTCTATACAAAATTCTTCCAAAAAAGTTCCTGAGAGGCGGGTAGCGGCCGGCTGAGGGGGTTAGGTCAGAGTCTGAGGGGGCCAACCCCCCTCAGACCCCTCTTTGCCCATGTCTGGGACCACATATGCCGCCATAGTGCCTGACTGCAGTAGCGTACCCAGGGGCCACAGGGTGGGTGTGTGGGTAACTGCCCCTTTGTGGCGGCGGTATAAAGAAAAAATCAGTCAACAATGAAATATGTACTCAGACTGTCTATTTTATGTTCAGAATCAGTTTGAAATGCTCCCCCGGTTGGGTTGTCTTCAAAATTTTGAATCCCGATTGCAAAATGCTGGGTGGCGGCTAAGGTGGTGTCTGTCAAGTCATACTTGAGGTACAAGTAGCCCTGCTTCTGACACATGGCCGGGTTCCGGGCTGCTGCACCGGTCAGAGTGGGCTCGGCGAAGTATAAATCACGGTCCAGTTTCTGAATCTCAGTCAACGTCTGCACTAGCTGCTCCGTTTTGGTCTCGTTTTCTTTGTAATCAGCGTGGATGCTGCAAGGTAGAAGCGATCCTCAGTCAACTATATCAGTCTAATATCACTTGTGTTCATACATATACTAGGGGGTTTGGGGCTACCCCCCTAGCTGGAAAGGCCAAACCCCCCTCACCCGAGACAGGTTAAGGGACCCCCGACCCAAAAAAATACAAGTACCAGTAGTGGCTCCAGTACTAACAAACTGACTCAGAAATCACTCAGAAAGCCTTTGAAAACCGATTTTTGGCGTTTCCACTGCTGATATTTAAGAGAAATCGGTGTATTTGGAAGCCGTTGTTTGCTTGCTTTTAGCTCTAAAACGCTATTTGGCTTAAAGCTTAAAATGGCGATTTTTAGCGTCCTTACTGAAAAAACGTGCTAAAAACGCGTTTCCAAGCGTTTCGGAGCTTTTTGAATTTTTGGACCCCCCTCTGGACGAAACCCACCTCGACCCCCCACCTGAGGGAAAACCCTACCGCCAGGTCGGCCCGGAGCTGTTGTATGCTTGTGTTTAAGCCGAACGGTTCAAGATACACTTCCAAGATATTTTAACTACATACGAAAAGGCTAGCGTACTCCTGAACAAACAACTAGAAAACGGAATAATAATTGTGCAAACACCATACATGTAACAGGTCATCCGCCGAAGGGGCAAGGGGGTTTGGGGGTCTTACGCCGGCCGGGGGGGGGGGTTTGAGCCCAAATTTTGGGAGGGGGTTGTTGGGCACTAAAAACGCTCAAAAATCGCAATGTTTGGGATAAAAATCGTCAAAATCGCTAATTTGAGCTGAAATAGAGCTTTCTTTTTCGGCTTGGGCATAATTTTTGTGTCTGAAATTGCAAAAAAATCGCTAAAATTTGCTCAAAAAATTACTTGCCAGAAAATCGGAGGGGGGGCGGGAAAATCGTCTCGGGAAGGGGGTCTGGCCTACTAAGTCGGGTGGAAGGCAGATCCCCAGACCCCCCTGTTACATGTATGGCAAACTCTTTCAATATGAAAGCAAAACTTGAAGGAATGAGAGTCGTTTGAGCTTTCTCAAAAATCTTGAAAATGCAAGAAAACTTAACATTAAGCAAGTCAACTCACCTTTGCATTTGTTCCTGTGTGCGCGTGAGGAAGTCTGTGATGTTTTCTTGCCCGAGTCCTTCGGTGCCGGTGTGAAAGAACGAGCGCATGGCATACATAAACCCTAACATCGGCTCAATCATTTGAGTGTAGCGCATAAACTGAACACCATTCAGACGGGAATAATACTGTAAAGCCATCTGAAAACAGCAGCGTTTAACGACCTCTTACAATCAGACGATTATTGGTAAATTAAATTCGCTACCGGACCGGTACAATACTGGTTGATAAAAAAACGGCCTAATCCTTTCAAAAACACCCCTTGAAACTATTTTGCTTACACTTCCTCAGAGAAAGGAAGATACCCGGGGCAAGGCGGTAAACCTCTGAACTACTGATATTTTCAAGTGTCAAAAAGAATAGATGGTTCTCTGTTGCAACCGACCTCGTGAAAGTTTCGTTTGGCAAAGAAAACGTCATTATTGGCCTCTTCCAGTTTCTTCGGGGGGTCTTTTCGGTGCAATTTAGCGAACCGACTGTTGGCCTCAAGCAGTTCAGAGTCGGCGTTGTGGAACTTGTGTCTCCAGCTGCCGCACGACTCTTCCAGGTAATCGTGCAGCTTCTGCACCGGCAGCAGCACACAGCTGTTCACTTGCTGGCCCACCACGTCTAGCCAAGAAGACACTTCCGATACGGCTCGCTCCAATCGAGTCGTCACTTCTGGCATGTCGTATTCGGTTTGGTCCAGGGGAAGACTCTGAAACTCCACACTAACTGTCTGCCACTTAACGCCGTTTATGGTACCGGGTACCATGACCACAGTGGCCGAACGTGGGGTACCATATATGGTGCCACTAGTCTAGGTGCCGGTACCATAATATGGTACCCCCCACCGAGACAATTTTCCCCACCCGATTTTTCTGTCAAGTAATTTTTTGCGATTTTTTTGCAATTTCAGACACAAAAATTGTCTGTGATACAGCACTTTTTAGCTGTATTTCAGCCCTAATTAGTGATTTTTGGCCGAAAAATTACGATTTTTGACCGTTTTAGTGCCCAACCCCCTCCCAAAATTTGGGGTCAGACCCCCTGGCCGGCGCCAGACCCCCATCCCCTCCCGCTTCGGCGGATGACCTGTTACATGTATGGTCCAGACCTATATGTATAGTTTGTCAGAGACATACCTGCTGTTTGTAGGCACCTAGCACGGAGCTGAGCATTTGAACGGCGTTTGCAATTTCTGTTTGGGCTTTGGCTACGCGTCTTATTGCATTGGCTAACGAACCAACGTACTGACTCAAATTATCCGAGTCCTCCTCGAACAATTTCAGCAGTGAACGCATCTTAAAAGCGTATTTTCAATCAATTCCATTAGTCTGGTCTTACGAGAATAATATCAAACAGCTACCTGAGGACTGTCCTCCAAGGCGTCCTCCAACCGAAGTAAAGTGCGCATTTTTTGTTCACTCACAGTCAGTTGGTCAATTTTTCGCGGACAAACCAAGCAAGCCAAGCACTTGTCTCTTTTGATAGGTACCTGAAACAAAATTAATTATTTTGTTTATTATGGGGCAGTTGCTGGCGAACGGTGATGATAGGCCAACAAAAACGTTTACTCTTATCATTAATATTTTATTTATTAATTAGGCACAGATGCTGCTGCTAGCCAAAAGGAAAGAAAAAATCAAAAAAGCAAATAATAAAATTGAGATTTACTAAAGCTAGCAACGAACGTTAATAAACTCCCTACTTTGTTGTAACTAAGCACGCAAGATCACAAAAACGTTTTACCAAGCACTCTTCTTGGTTGAGGAAAACTCTAGCTGTTGGAGTGAATTTTTTTTGGTCCACCAGTCGCAGTCGGATCCGAACCGAATTCCGAAACGAATCTAACAACCGTCATTTCCGTACTGTGCTTTGTCCCCAGAGAGAGACGGACGGACGGGGATCATAATACACGATTGTTTTGTGTAAACGGCGCACACACGACTTATTGGTAGGAAGATCACTACTTGCACCGATTAGTGTTTCGAGTTGTAGATAATTTTTGGGCATTTTTTTGGTTAAAGAGGGCCACAGTTCTTGGGCTTGGACGAATATTGTTATGTTTATGCTTAATCGACAGCAAATCGTCATGACTACCCATATGCAAAAATGAAGCAATTACGTGTTACATGTCACAACAACTACCTGCAGAAACATCAGGTGTTTTCTAAGAAGCAAAGATCCTAGCCGGAGACAGTTTATGAACCAGTGATATGACAGGAAACGAACAAGTACATATATGTATGAGAGGCAGAAAAACAAGTCAGACATTGGAAATTAATAAATTAATGGCGGCATTGAGAGCAGACGAGTGAGACAAAAATCAGGGCAATACGTCATAATGGTCCTTGGGGCTGGTGGATGACTTTACCTTCGTCTTTGAACTAGAGTCGATGTTCTCGTACACATTGTCGACGGTGCCACCTGGACTTGTTGCTGGCGTTTTCCCTTTGGTAGCTGGCGGCGGCGGCGGAGGTTCCTCATCTTGACTGGGGTCGGACGAGCCCGCTTGTGCTTTCTCTACAGTTGAGCCGTCTGCGTCATCCAGACTAACCGAGGCGACAGGAGACCGTGCAGAGCGAGGAGACCTGGCAGAGATACCTTCGGGACGACTGACTGGGGCTGTGGTTGATGGCGGCGACCTCTTCCTTCGGAAACAACACGGCAACAATACCAGACTGAACATTACAAACAACAACACAACTGCACACAACTCCTCTACTGTCATTACGACCGACTCAGACCAGTACAAATATCACAACTAAAATAGATGCTCAGCCAATCGAGTATCACGTTTTTAACAATTTTAGTGTATCTATGATGCTGTCTGGTATACTTATAAATCTCATTCAGAAGTCGGCAGCCCGTATTTTGGTTGTATCTTCTTATTCCTTCGACTTTATGACTACATACGGTCTACCTTTCTTCTCTCGCAAAGTTCTATGTCAGTTTATTAGTTGGGAACGAGTAACATCAAGCAGTCACATAAAATAGTAGCTTTCATTGTTCAGTTCAGGTAAAACGTATCGCATTGGCGGGGTAGCGTTAAGCCGAGAAGCAACGGTTACTGTGGCATTTTTCTTTCGCATAATCCAGAAGTTGACTAAGTTGTCTGAGCCGTATGGTCGACTGGTAATTTCCTGTACGAGTTTATGGTACCACAGTGCGGCGTTGTATAGATGCTGACTGGTTACGCAGTGTTCAAGAGATACATCCTGCCAAGCCAGTGGGTCGCTGAGTTGACTGAAGTTAACAGCATTCATGAAATCTGCGGGGTTGTGCATCCAGTGCATCCAGTCAATTTCCTCTCTTTCCAGACCGTAATTATAGCCCAGCATGCATCTGGCATTCACAAGTAATCGTCGGTTTTTGAAAGTTTCCAGAAAGTTCATAATGCAGCTCAAAGTCTAAAAGCGTAACCACTATACTATACAGGGTAGGGTGTATATGATGGAGTTACTTCACTGGCATCGGGACAGCAATCCGAATTAAGATGAAGAGTGGTTAAATTGGGTAGTCGCTCTAAGTTAGCCGCCCAGTGCGCGTTGTCCAAAGAGAAGAATCCCGCGTCAACTTGTAAGAACTGTAGGCGGTCTAAGACACAGGTTAATCGACAGAAAGAGAACTTGAGTGCGTAGGCAGTAGAAGATGATCCGAATCCAATTTTCAGTGCCGTCATAGTTGCCGGTTTCAGTCCACTAATACAAGCGCAAATAACTTGGTCGGGCGTCTCAGAATGAAGGGAATTCAGTCCTCCGAGTTTCAGCTGGTTGACAGCGCAGTCTTTCAGAAAGCTGCTGATCATTTCAACGTCTGCATACAATATGTCGATGGATAGTGGTTTGGTGCATCGAGCCATAGCGGCGGCAACGCTGCTGCCGAATAAGGCGACATCGGCTTGGTCGGCAGCGAGCATTAGGGTACTATTGTCGAGCATGAATTCCAGACGTCTCAGTGTGTTGCTGCTGCCTCGTATCAGTGCACTAGTCACTTTCGCCAACTGTATCATTGCCTCGTTTGCTTGTTTGGCAGCTACGGCCATGTCCTGAGTACTGTAAAAGATGGACAACTGAGTGAGATTGTTGAATCGCTGAAGCAGTGAAGTCATCTCAGTCACGAGGTGGTCGAGTAGGGCGGGGCATTGGTTCTGTTTGCTTGAACGCAGTAGCAACAACACAGTCACTTGCTTGAGCGAGGCGCGCGTCAGTCGAGAGAGTACGATTAACTGTTTTTCTGCAAGGTCTCGCCATTATTGCTCTGGACAGCCCAAAACCTCTACTTACTGGTTTGTTCGATCTGGCCCAGATTTATCTCCATCGTTCCTTCGTCGTTCCAGCTGGGCGGCTGTGAGGCCATGTTGTTGAATGCCTTGCAGACCAGCGGCAGCGATGACAACTTGGTGCGTGCGTCAAGACTGGCAAAGATCTTCATTATGAGTTCGTTGGGCAACCCGGCAAACGGACATGAAACACTTTTGTCTTCTGCTGACACTTTCGATGACAGCGAGTGAAGAGGCTGAACACCCAGCATGACTAATAGAAAGCCGCCAGAACAGTAATGACATACCGGAATCGTGCTGGTGGTCAGTTTGTGGTTAGACATGAGAGAACTACACAACACTGTCAGTTACACCAATAATAATCAAAATTGTGTTTTATCAACTACAGTAAACCATGTAAGTAAAGTTTACTACGTCCAGTAAACCAAGATAAAGATCAGTCAGGACGATGGGTGGGCTGGGCCGTTTAAATGGCCGGTAAATAGTTACAACTCTATTAGAAAAAAGCTCTTCGCTAAATCCAAAAGTACGTATAACCTACAATCTCGGCAAAGTTCCAGTTTGCCTCGCAAAAGCGGCAGGGTGCTTAGTTTTTGGATTACGTAAAGTCGAGTATAAAAGGTTCGGAAACCTATTTAGGGCCAATGGTACGTACAGTATGGCCGAGAAATAACCCTACAGTATAAGGGATTTTCAAAAGCTTACCTAAAATAATGTAGCAAAACAGTTAAGAGTAAAAAATACCGGATCGCACAGTCTAATTTTTGAGTAAGACTAAAGAACGTGGCCTGAAAACTAAATCTGGCGTTCAGGTTGGCCTTTCCTGATTCTGTGGTAACAACTTAAAATCGGTGTTTAAATATAGCCGTTTTGTCTGTTAACGCCGGATTTAGTTTTTTAGGCCACGTTCTTTGCTCTTACTCAAAAGTTAGAGAGTGCGATCCCATATTTTTTACTCTTAACTGTTTTGCTACATTATTTTAGGTAAGCTTTTGAAAATCCCATACTGTAGGGTTATTTCTCGGCCATACTGTGCGTACCATTAGCCCTAAATAGGTTTCCGAACTTTTTATACTCGACAGTACGTAATCCAAAAACTAAGCACCCTGCCGCTTTGCGAGGCAAACTGGAACTTTGCCGAGGTTATTACATCGGCCAAAAACTGAGGGGGAGCGCGTCAGCGATACAACTCTTCGATACAGCTTAAAGTTAGTGTGGTTGGTTGTGTTGTGAGTGGGGGAATGGGCCAACCAAAGCAAACGAGTTTAAAAGCGGGTGCAGTGCAGGCAGAGATCAAATCAAGAAAGCAGTTGGTTGTACAAGGAAAGAAAGTTTTTTGGCAATTCGGTTTCTTCTAGCCGTCTAACCGTTCTAACCGTTCTAGCCGTTCGCACCGGCAGGTGGCACTGTGGGCGCTGAATTTTCTGCAATTGGCAGAACGTTTTCAGGCTGTGATACTTCTTCAATATGCTTTGTGCTTTCACTCACACCTCTCTTGGCCAATTTCGAATCGTTATGCCGAAATACTATCCCGAGAATTGGCCGATTCAGTTTGGAAATGAATTAAACTGTCGATTTCCCTTCTGATTGCAACGATTTCAGCTCTTCAAACTGTGATACTTCTTCATTGTGCTTTGTGCTTTTGCTCACAACTCTTCTGGCCAACTCCGAATCGCCATGCTGAAATGCTATCCCGAGAATCGGCCAATTCACTTCAGAAATCAATTAAACTGACGATTTCCCTTCTGATTGTAACGATTTCAACTCTTCAAGCTGTGATGCTTCTTCAATGTGCTTTGTGCTTTCACTCACATCTCTTCTAGCTAACTCCGAATCGCCATGTCGAAATACTATCCCAAGAATCGGCCGATTTAGTTTGGAAATCAATTAAACTGACGATTTCTCTTCCGATTGCAACGATTTCAACTCTTTCAGCTGTGGTGTTCAATGTGCTTTGTGCTTACACTCACATCTCTTCTGACCAACTAGGAATCGTCAAGCCGAAATACTATCCTGAGAATCGGCCAATTCACTTTGGAAATCAATTAAACTGACGATTTCCCTTCTGATTGTAACGATTTCAGTAAAGTGCCAAAGTGAATTGGCCGATTCTCGGGATAGTATTTCGGCATGGCGATTCCGAGTTGGCCAGAAGAAATGTGAGTAAAAGCACAAAGCACATTGAAGAAGCATCACAGCTTGAAGAGCTAAAATCGTTGCAATCAGAAGGGAAATCGACAGTTTAATTCATTTCCAAACTGAATCGGCCAATTCTCGGGATAGTATTTCGGCATAACGATTCGAAGTTGGCCAAGAGAGGTGTGAGTGAAAGCACAAAGCATTTATTGAAGAAGTATCACAGCCTGAAAACGTTCTGCCAATTGCACAAAATTCAGCGCCCACAGCGTTACCTGCCGGTGCGAACGGCTAGAACGGTTAGAACGGTTAGACGGCTAGAAGAAACCGAATTGCCTTTCTTTTTGTTCTGCTATGCAATGCAGGCTTGGCGGAACGTTGTTGTGCTTGAGATCCTCCTGCTCACCGTTAGCGCGTAGTGCGAGTGCCACTTTTTTGTCTTCCCCGTGAAAGCGATAGAAAGGATAAAAGATTTGTTAATCTCAATCCAACCGAACCAGGACGATTAGGCGATGCCGATTAGGCGACGCCGATTAGGCGATTTAGCGGTACTATTAGGCGACGGTACTATTAGGCGACAGGAATAATTTTTTCTATAAGTCCGTGCGGCAACATAGGTTAGAGATGTGCACGGGCACCTTTTTTCCGGCCCGGCCCGGCGGGCCGATCAGGTGAGGCATGCCCGGCCCGCCATGCCCGGCGGGCATCAAAATCGGGCCCGGCCCGGCCCGGCCGCCGTTCCTGAAAGCCGTCCGAATTAACGCACAGCCGGCGGGCGCGGCCTCTGGGCCAAAGAAAAATACGCGCCTCCAGTTTATGCCGCAAGCGCGTGCACAAAAAGAAGAAAATAACGAACGACGCGAAGGCCCGATGGACACAAACGGCCTACTACATATCAAGTATTTGAACAAACAGCTGCACCTCCATAATACCATAATTATTCTTAGTAATACTACTTTAGATTATACTAATTCCTTTGCTTATGAGCAGACAACCTTCCTCTGCCCACTAAGTAGTTCTTGACTGATATGTGCGAGCCTGTACGTACATGTTCCCTGTTTGTGTGTGGGCCGTCTCCGTAAGTGTCTGTCGATCTGTTGGCACGCGGAGCACAACGCTCTTTGTCTAGCTCTTTGTCTCCGTCAGCTGTCAATCATGTACATGGGGTGTCGGCTCCGCCCTATCACGTAGGTTTGTGCAACCAACACACGGCAAAACGCAAGGAGAGCGCTGTGTTAAACTACTCACTTTCTCTCCCCGTGCGACTGCCTTGCGGTTGGCCCTAGATTTGTATCTTGCCACCGTGCGTGTGTTTCGGCCAGCCATTCTGTTAAGCTGGCATTGTAGATTCTACTGTGCCTTGGAGTAAAGACTCTTGTTGTTGCGTCGGCTACTGCACCATGACAACCGGTAGGACAGGAAGCGCAACAGGAAGAACGACAGAGGAACGAAAAAGGCACAGACGAAACATTGACCATGGTATAGACAGTATCTCTTTCTTGCGGTACCAGCCGGTGCATCTGCAACTGACCCATGCCAAGTTTATACATATGTTTTGCCGTGCAAACTCGTGTTTTCAAACTTCGCCTGGGTTAAAAAAGATAGAGGACATGAAATGAACTAGCTAACAACAGTGTTTCCAGCTACCTACTTTCTTTTAAGTGCGTTACAAAACATTTCTCGCCAATTTTTATTATTCGTCTTCGTCTTGGTTAAGAAAACCTACTTTTCGTCTCTTCACAATAATCACCAAACAACAACTTCTCTTCCTCGGCCGGTTTTTCTGTCCAAACCCAGCATGGAACCAACTAAACTGAGTGCGGTTAGGACACTAGGTACAAGATTACTTTTTTGCGTTGGAAGCTGCATCCGGGGCGGCGTAAACAGGAGGCGCGTATTCTTCTTTGGCCCAGAGGCCGCGCCCGCCCATTGTGCGTTAATGCGGACGGCTTTCAGGAACGGCGGCCCGGCCCGCCCAAAATCCGGCCCGGCCCTGTCCGGCCCGTTAATTTTGCTTTGCCTTACTAAATTTTTGAAAATTTGGCATGAATTTTCAGATTAAAAGCTAAATTTCATGTCAAGCTTTGGAAATTGGCATTTTAAAACAGCGAATTTCAAATTTATGCTTTCTTTTAATTAGAGTGCGAACTGGTATTGGGTTTTTTCCAGGAATTGGATATTGGGTTTTTTGTCATTGATAATGATACACAATGTACATTACATATCCAGGGCAGTGGTTGACACCTTTTTTAAAGCCAGACGCAGAAGCTCAACCCTATGAATCAAACTGTGCACTTGAATCTAAGCCTGAGCTTCAAATTGAGGCTTAAAATTAAGTTGGTCGGCAGGTGGGGTAAAGGCTTGTGTATGAACGGCACCAAGGCTGAAATTACTGTTAAAATAATTCTGCATACGGTAGAACGGCGCGTATTTTGAATTCATTTGGGGCAATGCTAAGCTAATCAAGGTGTTATTTTTTGTATTCTGCTGTTCTTTATATATGCCCGATGGGCATGAAAATCGGGCCCGGCCCGGCCCGGGGGGGGGCCTGAAAATGGTGCCCGGCCCGGCCCGGCCCGTCCAAAATCGTTGATGGGCATGCCCGGCCCGTGCACATCTCTAACATAGGTTACCACTAAAACATAGCAGAACAATGCAAACAGCACAACAGCAATTAAAACAAAGCATAACAAAAATAGCAAACCAATTTCAAGGAGTCATTTAAAAATAAGTGCAACACCATGGATGGATAAATTCCAACTCACTGAGCACTCATTGGTAGAGAATCGGGATTTCTGCACATGTCGCCAAACACGGGCCGCGGGGGGTTTGCTTGCCCACACCCCAACTTGGGCTCAACCCCCAAACGACTCCACCCACCCACCTTAATCCGACTTTTGTTCCTGTCCCACACGCCAAAATCGCCGCGACCCCCCAAACCAGCAGGCATACCCCAAAATTTTCGATTCGAACCCCTACCGCCAACTCATTTTTCCGGCCCATGTATGTATGTCGCAGAACTTTTATAAAGCGCCAGATAGATGGGCGCACCGCATCAAATTCTCGCTGCGAAACTCTGTGAGCTGCTTCCGCAAAGTTATTAGTGCGATCGTCTGCATCCAAAGTGCGTTAATGAACATAGCAACCGGAAAAATTGGTGGCCGACCCGACGGCCGCTCGCGTGCTCGAGCGTGCAAGCTGGGGAATAAGGGCAAATGCCAGAATCTGAGTTAGAAACAGTCAGGGCAGGTGAATATAACCTTGTTTAGCAATAAGTTAACGAGTTATATGATTAACGAGACATGATTTTAGCGCCACTTGGCCATGCATAGTTAAAAATAGCGTATTTAGGCTAACAGCTGAACATGGCCCTTGACCCTTGACTGATTCGGAAGGGCCGCCTCATTGGTACTATTATCTTTTAATGTTTTTTGTCGCCTAATAGTACCATCGCCTAATCGGCATCGCCCAATCGGCATCGCCTAATAGTACCGTACCGCAATCCAACCCTCTTATCCCGTTCTTTTATATCAAAAAGATGGGCTCATCCCTCCCTTCTTCCACTGACAGCAATTTAGATAAGTTCCTTTTAGGATTAGCGAAAGCAGCCAAGCGTGGTACGGAAAAACAGTTTGGTGAATTTAGTACCGTACCCAGGGACCGTAGTTTAGATATGCAAATCTTGGTTGTTGCAAGGATAACGAAAATAATGGATGATGCACTTCAAGTTGGGTGCCGAAATTGCTGTTCAATAATGGTCGCCCAGGCCATTATTTCAAGACCGCGCGGGCGCGTCTAAATCGTCGTTTAATAATTCTTGCTGAGAGCAAAAAGGAAGAAAAAGAAGAGAACGAAAGAATTAGATGAAAGAATTGTATTATTTTTGACACCATTTTGCTGCTTTTTTCAATGAATAATGATGATGTTTTCGTAGTTAGTTAGTAGTAGAGATGTTTTCGTTTTTATTTCATTTTGTCGTTTGTCCGCTGATAGTCGGTTGGACTTGCGCGTACGTAGCTATAGGGTAGGCCTATCCTCCACCAATTATCCACCGTATAAAATGTTACTGCTAAGCCTAAGCCGAAGTCCGAGGGTAAAAGTTGGTTTTGTCGGCAGTAGGGATGGGACCGGAAAAAATACTGTATACCGTATAGCATTTTCAATACCGTGTAATACCGTATGATACCGTATAGTATCATCCAATAAGCGAGAAACTCTTGGTTAAGTTGCAATATGCAGAAATCGTGAAGATTCGAGAATAATTCTTACTAAGAGCAAAAAGGAAGAAGAAAAAGAAAAGAACGAATGAATTGAATGAAAGAATTGCCTTGTTGTTATAACACCATTTTGCTGGTGTCCGATCCGATCCGATGTGGCGGGGAGCCGTACGATGTACAGCCCTACGATCAGACCTGCGCAGTCCATTTCGCGACCCCTGATATCGTCATCTCGGACGCTGTGCCCTTCTTTCACTGCCAAGCCACTCCTAGCCATGCTGTTGGGTGCAACTCACTAAGAGAGTGCCTGGCGTGGTGACGTCATGGTGCTGTCAGCTCTCAACGGCCGCCCGGCGGTATTCGCTAAACCGGTATAGGCCTTATTGCTGGTTTCTCAGACAGCTCCTGACGTCGTTGATCTTCTATTCCTCCAACGCAAGCATCCTTTGGGGAGCGGCTTTCCGTGCAACGGCAGATCCAGTCGGTTCCCATCATTCCCAGCGTATGATGGAGATTTGTTTAAAAAATTTACCCCTAAGCCTAAGCCAAAGTCCGAGGTCAAAAGTTGGGTTTGTCGGCGGGTGGGCCGATGGGCCTCCTCCAATTATCCGCCATGCTAGTTGGTGATAGTTAGTTAATAAATTGGCGACAACTTTCTTCGGTATGTCCTACTCCTCCCGAACCAAAGCGAAGTTTGTGCTATGCTGTAAGCTAGACTGAACTGCGGGTACAAGTGCGATTTGTAAACGTTGCCTAAGTCGCCTCCAATGCACGCATACATGTATATAAGCATAATAAGCAGTCTAAATTGCAACGCAATTTAAAAAAACGCTCCTTCAGATAATGTCAACTTAAAGAACTTCAAATTAAAGCAGGGTTTAATTAAAGCAGCAGCGATGGGAGGGGTTCCTGCCCAAGAACCGCTGTTTCAGTATCACGCTGGGGTATCAAATACACAGGGTCTGAATCCATGTTACCGAACACACTCAGCGAAAAAGTGGTCCAACCAATAGACCAATGCATGGCGTGCGGTACCAAGTGGCTTTGGGCCTAAGCTAGGGTTTTGTAGCCGGACAAACGTTTCAGCCCACCCATCGTCCTGACTGATCGTTATCATGGTTTACTAGATGTAGTAAGCTTAACTAATTTATGTCACCCATCACACTCAGTCAAAGTGGTCCAAGTCGATCAATGCACAGGCGTACGGTACCAAGTTACTCTGGCACACAACGCACCAACCGCCCACATCGAATTGGGCAGCGCCCAAACGAATGTACGCTCGTTATACGAAATGGACCGGAAAAGAGCTAATCGTAGGAAACGAAACGAACGTACTGCAACCATTACAGTCATGAGAGTTGGCATAGTTTTATAGATGTATAAATAAACTAGTAGTAAGAGAGACAGTAGAACGGTTAGGAGCATTCTTGGAAAAGATCCATCATTTCTGCAATGGTCAGCGCCTCTTTGAGTCTGGCTCCGATTGTGACGCCGTTGACCTCGACATCGTACTTGTAAGTGAGCAATTCCTTCTCAAAACATCCCTCAATTAGAATACACTAAGCTACAGCCATCTACATACAGTACGTACCATCAATTCTTCGAGGCCCTCAGTGGTGCACACATCTGCATAGTTGGTTTGACTCGGTTCCAGTTTGGAGCAGATGGTGGACACCCTGGCATAGGTCGGTTCTGAAGAGATCAGTGCACTCACATCACAAACTATCTACACAAATACTTACGGTCGAGTGGGCTGGAGCCAGAGGAGCCGAGAATTTGGTGCCACAGAAACTGAACGTGTTTAAATAAGGCTGTGTAGGACGGAGAGGAATCTAGGGCCAGCACGCCATTTAAAGGCAGCACCCATCTGGCATACTCATCCAGTGCTGCAGAATAATCAAGCTCAGTATCGCAAGAAAGTGAGCGGCAAAGTTCCTGTGTATAGGCCTGCAACACTGCCTTCTAGTGGTCAAGCTGAGACAAAGCCACACAGTACTGGTGCATTGTGAACACAAACTCACTCTAATGGACGACTGAAGCAAAGCTCGAGCGACCGACGGGTAAACGAGATGGTTGAAAGAGGGGGCGTGCAAAAATTACGTAATGGTATTTTTGCCCATTTTCGGACCCCCCTCCCCCTGGATAATCGCCCGTAATAATTTTCTGACCCCCCTCCCCTAATTACGTAATAATTTTGCTACCCCCCCGAAATTTCAATTTTTTTAAAGAGATAGAGCCCAAATTTTTGAGTTCAATTCCATGTAAAATGACGATTTTAGTAAAATAACATCTGTATACAGTAACAATTGATAATTTTCTTCATTTTCTTTATTGATGAGCTACAACTACCTACAAGTACGCATAGTCTTAGTTTTACATTGAAGCCATCATTGGGTGGCTTTTAGTTAAAGTTGAAACCAAAGTATTTTATCATAGATTTTAGGGCTGCTGCCATATCACTTGACTGATTGATGATCGATGGTCATAAAACAGAGTTCGTGCGGGACCCGAAAAGTCAGGGAGTCATGGAAAAGTCAGGGAATTTTAAAAAATTCAGGGAAAATTCAGGGAATTCGGTGTCCGGTCAGGGAAAAAATTGATAGCAGTAGAATCATCTCTCGCCCAAAGGGCTCGCTCATCTCGCCTTTACACACCACCCTTTTGAAAATGGGACTTTTGACTTTCCACAGCTACTACAACTGTAAATTTTACCCATTAAATGCGTTTTTCAGAGCCTATTTTTAAAAACTTCTCACCCTTGTTAGAATGTTCTCACTCTTATTGGACAGGGATATTTGACTTTGGTCAGGAAATTTTGCTCTGAAGAAGCCGCATGAACCCTGTAAAAGATCGAGTCGATAAGTGCTATACTCTTATAAACTCTCTATCAAACAGATGTCAGAAGTCACTGTTGCACATTTAGCATTTGAAAAATTGGAAAGCCTTGACTTTAAACGTAGCTATTCTCTAATCTAAGCGTTCATCTAAGTGAAATTGAGAAAATGTAAGCCCAATGGCTTCAAATCGAGACTACATGTACATGTAGTGTACGTCAAAACAATTAAAATTATGACCACTTCAGTGATTTCTGCACTTTAAAAAATTACGTAATCAAGTGGTCAACCCCCCCCTCCCCCCACCGTAATGATTAGTAATCTTTTGGCGAACCCCCCTCCCCCCTCATGCCATTACGTAATTTTTGCACGCCCCCAGAATAAGAAAGCTTGTGCAGAGCGTACGTGTTCAATAGATAGTGCACCACTGCCACATACCGCATGCTCAATTGGTACCTTAACAGCATTTGCTGATTAGGCTAATCAGAGATTGAATTTGTCTACTTGAATTCGTAATAGTAATGGATAGCCGCTACAAGTAGTTCGACTCCCTCCAGGAACAACCGATAAAACTGATGAAAAGCCTGAAAGTCCACCTCTTTCTCACACCGTTCCAAGGACTGCATTTGAACGTACGTAATAGTTGTGCCCACAGGGCACGCAGGCAGACCAAGAGGCTTCGCTTGGCAGCAGCGATCAACTGGTCTCCGTCTCTGCAAATGGACAGGTTGGAGGGAGTTGGGTTGCGGCACGTACCGGTCGCCTGAGAGTGGCAAAGCAGCGATCGTTTCCATCACCAGTCTGTGTTGCAGTTCAGCGGCTTCTCCCTTGGACACAAACAACTCGCTCATCGGCGGTTTAAGCAGGTCAGCGCAGTGCAGGAAAACCAGAATGTGCAGTGTCCTGGGGTCGACCATCGATTCGGTGTTGCGCCAGGCACCGCTGACCAGCGAATTGGCTCTGAACTCGAGATAACCAGTGGTCAAGCCTGTCACCTGCAATGGCCAGACCTTTGCGTTGTCTCAGAAAAGGGTGGAACGCACGTGCTTAAGCAAAGCGTCCAAGGGCTGTTTGTGGGTGAGCGATATGTCGACGGCGCGTCGGAGCACCGAACTGCTGACGGCCCATATGCAGTGCTCTTCGATTACGGTGGAGATCGGCGGGCGACCGGAGGACAGTCGGTAGAAGCGCTCCAAGCCAGCGATGCCGAACTGTTGCTCGGTTGGCTCCGCCAACTGCTCTATGTGAAAAGTGCGGTAGTCCTTCACCTCCGAACACGCTGCCCCGTCGTTTCCTGAGTCCTGGCTTCGAATCCGATCGGCCAGGTCCGGGGGCATCCCTGCCAGGACCTCCTCTCTCGACACCTCTTGCTCTGAAACTCTACTGTTGGCAGCGGTCTTTGATTAAAGGAAACGCTAGACTAATTTGTTAATTGTCTCTAAACAACAACGATCATGTTACAAACACCTTCCAGGCTGAGAGTATGCGTCCTTGTGTAGCACTAAAACCCCGCGGACCGCGAATTTGCACGGCTGCGTGCCGCAACTCATTTCCACAATCGCGCTGGCTTACGCTTTAGGATTAGATATACGTAGGTTAGGTTCAGGTTTACGCTTAGGGTATGATCTGCGTTCAGGCTTAGTGAGGCTTAGGTTCAAGCTTAAAAATATAGGAAACCGCCCCAATCATAAAACTGAATTATAGCTTGTCTTCTTGAGCCCAAACTGTACATGTGTATTGTATGTACTACGAGGTCTGGGGTTACCCCTAGCTAGAAAGGCCAATCCCCTGCTGATGTCGCGTCTTGGCCATGGGTAGTTTACGCTATCCCGTGTGTCACGGCGGCCCCGGCACCCGTGGAAGCGGTGTGTTTGTGGGTTCGAAACCTGTTGAGGCGATGGGAAGTAGTCGACACAAAGCCCAACCCAGGCAGTCGAAAGTCAGCAATGGCAAGTAGATACGTAAATGGGGACCAAACCTTAGCTGTCTTGCACACACCGACAGCAAAAGGGGAGGGTTGTTGTTAAGGAGGCTGCCGGACCTTGTGTCTCTTCCTGCTCTGTAGCAGTTGGCTACTCCTAGTCCGAAAGGACAAAAAGTTACAACAACACCAACAACAACAATTTCCACTGCTGATACTTAAGAGAAATTGGTGTTTTTAGATGCCCTTTTGTTGATTGTGAACTGACTTCTAACAAACGGCAGTTTATGTCAGAACACCTTTAGGTTTAGCAACAGCACACGTACGAGTGAATCGTAAAAGCGAGAAAATAGAAATGACCGATTGACACGGACTGTCACTTAAATTAGCATGCAGCGTAAATCAAAATTGAATACATTTACGTACGTACTACATTAGTCCGCCATAACATCTAAACTAGTTATACTGACACTCCTCCTCGGACTAATAAAAATAAACAACACAGCACAACTTCTCTGTAAGAAAATTGCTTGATAACAAAACAGCAAGCAAAAGCGATGACTGATGAGGCTAAAAGAAGAAATCAACAAAACACGCAATGACATGACGAGAATCAAAGACAAGAAAAGGAATACACAAGACAAGTACAGTAAGCTTGCATTGTGCTTGTGAGTGCTTGCTTTGCGTGTATTGCGCTAAAAAGTTAGTGCATTAAGTTGAGGGCCTTGACGAAGCCGGAAAAAGTCGGTGTAGGTAGTGGCTTAGTCAGGCCATCAGCCACTTGGTTTTTGGAGCTGCAGTAGAGCACTTGTAAGTAACCGGCTTTGGCGTAGTCGTGGACGAACTTGAGTTTCACGTCCAAGTGCTTCGTACGTGCATGGCCGTGTGGTGAATGTACCAAGTGTATGGCAGCCTTGTTGTCTTCGTACAACTTGGTCGCTTGCGCTTGGGGATGGCCGACGTCGTTCATTAGAGTGCGTAAAAACTTGATATCGGCCGCTGTCTCAGAAAGCGCCACAAACTCGGACTCAGCCGTGGATTTGCTAACCAATCTTTGTGCGCGTGATGCCCAAGAGATGGGGCCGCCTCCCAGAAACGAAACGTAGCCACCAACAGACCTCCTGGTGACTGGATCGGAAGCCCAATCGGCATCAGAAAACGAGTGTAGCTGCGTGTTTCCGTCTCTGCTGAACGCTAGCCCATACTTCTGCGAAAACTTGAGGTACCGGAAAACTCGTTTCACAGCAGACCAATGAACGGCTGAAGGCTTGGAAGAGAATTGCGCTAGCTTGTTGACTGCGAAGGCGATGTCTGGCCTTGTTGCTACAGAAAGAAACATCAGCGAGCCAATTGCTGACTGGTAAGTGCTTGAGTTTTGCAATTGTGCACCTGGTCCGCTTGGTAGCAACTCTTGTGTAGCTGACATGGGGGATTCGACCGGGTTGGCATCTTCCATACCAAATTTAGCAAGAACTTTCTGGATGTAGCTGCTTTGCCCCAGCCAAAAACCATCCTTTTGTGCCTTGACCGAAACACCGAGAAAGTAGGAAGCCGGTCCCAAGTCTTTCACCTTGAACGCTCTGGCGATCAGGCGCTTGAGATGATCTAAGGCTTGCGGGTCGGCGCTGGCAACTAACATGTCATCTACATAAGTACCGACCAGAACTTCCTTGCCATTGATTTTCCCATAGTAGACACAGGGGTCTGCAGTACCTTGCTTCAGCTGAAACTTCTCCAACGCCTTTGAGAGGGCTTGATTCCAACAGCGAGGAGACTGCTTGAGTCCGTAAAGACTCCTCCTGAGCTTACAGACGTGAGTAGGCTTGGTGGAATCAACGAATCCTTCTGGTTGCGCCATGTAGACGTCTTCTTCCAGGTAACCGTTGAGGAATGCTGTTTCAACGTCAAGCTGATGAACAGCCATGCCTTTCAACGCGGCAACAGCGAAAATGGATCTGACGCTCTCCCAGCGCACAACAGGTGAGAAAACGTCAAAATAGTCAACGCCAAAACGCTGAGCGAACCCCTTTGCAACTAGACGAGCCTTGTACCGAACAGTTTCTCCTTTTTCGTTCTTCTTCAACTTGAAGACCCACCTACTGCCAATAACCTTCTGTCTTGGTGGTGGGGGTACAAGGTCCCAGGTTCTGAATGACTGTAGCGAATCAAACTCTGCGTTTGCTGCGTTTTGCCATTGCTTTGCGTCTAGACTGTCCATTGCTTGTTGCCAATTTGTAGGCTCTTCTGTTTCTTGCGCGTTTGTAGTTTTTGCATGCGCGCCATCATCGTCAAAACGCTTGGGTGGAACACCTTTGTTCGCTCTCTGAGAAACGCGAATAGGCTGAACAGGTGCCGCTGCGGGTTGCCGTTGTTGTACAGGAGCCACTGGTGGTGGGGCCACTGGAGGTGGAGCCACTTCTTGTGGTTGTACTGCCGGTGGTGGTTGCACTTCTGGTGCAACTGGTTGTAGATCTTGGGGAGGCAACTCCGGAACTGGTGGTTGTTCTTCAGCTGGTAACTCCTTCTCATCTGGTACCTGTAGTTCCTCAAACTGCATCTCTTTCTCCTCCTGAACTACAGTACCGGGTGACACGATGTCTAACTGACTTGTTGCAGATGAGGGCGAACCATAGAAACTGGATTCGTCAAAGATGACGTCACGACGGACAATCACAGACGAATTGGATGCCCGAAGCAAACGGTAGCCCTTTGTGCCATCAGGATAGCCAAGCATGTACGTCTTTTCAGCACGTGGACTCAGCTTAGACGACCGTTCCGACTCATTGAGATGAGAATAAGCGACCGAGCCAAAGACACGTAGATGCGACAAATCTGGCATCCTGCCAAACCAACGTTGATGTGGAGTGACCACTGGTGACAACGAAGTGGATGGAGACCGATTGCGAAGATAAGAAGCGCAGGCAACTGCTTCGGTCCAATACTTGAGAGGAAATCCACTTGTTGTTAGCAAAGCTCTGGCCCGCTCTAGCACAACACCGTTGAATCGCTCCGCTGTACCGTTCTGTTGTGGAGAGTCGCGAACAGAGAACTGATGATGTACACCCTTGTTGGACAGCCAAGCATTGAGCTCGTTTGCGACATACTCGCCGCCTTTGTCAGAACGTAATGTACGTAATTTGCACTGCGAGTCTGTTTCTAGACGCGTTATTAACTGTATCAGTGCGTTTGGTGCGTCACTTTTGTGCGTCACTTTTGTGCGTAAGAAACCGAACAAAACTCATACGCGAATAATCATCAATAACAGACATGAAATACCGTTTATTGTCGTGGGAGGCAGGAAACGGTCCGCACAAGTCTGTGTGTATGAGCTCCAACGGTTGTGACGCACGAAACTCTGTGGCCTTGGGATACGGTAGCCGCCGCGTCTTTGCGAGTGTGCACGGTTCGCAGAAATTGAGGGTTTTCACGTGACCACATTTCAGACCGGTGGCCAGATCACCTCGTAGCAGACGGGCAAGAGAGTCCTGTCCCAAGTGAGCCAAGCGTTGGTGCCACAGCTGCGCACTGGGAGGCCCGGTGCGACCTCTGACTGACTCGCGTGCTAGAAAGCTGGCAGAGAGTTCACCGTTCGACAAAGAAGCAACTTGCCGGCCATTTGGGGTGACCGTCCCATGGTCACCCGCTACTGTAGAATGCGTGAGCGTAATGTCTGACGTCTGCTGAGGCTGTACTGCTGCTAAACAATCGGTAGCCTGCCCTGGAACAGAGGACGCCGCAGAAACATAATTACGCACAGTAGCATAACTTGTACTAGAGGGTTTTTTTACCATAGGATCCCCACAAACCTTTAGTCTCCCCGGGTTGACCGTTGCGCGCAGAATGAACAGGCGTTTGACTTTGTCGGCTTGGGCAATGACAGAGCCACTAGGTGCGTACACAGAAGCAATGAATTTGGCAAAAAGCACCTCATTGTTCAACTCGACAGTCGCTGGCACGGAGAACAACGTACCTTCCAGGTCGGGTACGTACAGAGCACGTAGCAGGGACAATTGCTGGTTGGTAGTTGAGTCGAACAGTTGCAAATCACCACAACCAACGGCTTGAATGACCTCACCACTCGCCAAGTACACAGGAATCGGCGACTTCAAAACACAGTAATTAGTCATAGCAGAAGCATGAGAGGTCATGTGATGGGAGGCCCCAGAGTCCAATAGGACCTGGTTGGGTTGCAAACTGCGTGTAGCACTAAGAGCATGAGCGGAATAAGCAAAAAAGTTACTGTCCTCAGGCTCAGCTCGAGCTGCGCTGGCTGCTGGTTGCCGTCCTCTGCCGCGCGTTCTGGGAGCACTAGGACACGCGCGTGCTTTGTGTCCAAAGCCGTGGCAGTTGTAACATTGAGTGCTGTAGTCATCTTGCGCCTGTTTCTGACTTTGACCCTGACTCTGTCGCGTTTGCGCATTGCCACCACCGCGAGATTTGCCTCTAGGTCGTCTGCTGCTACGACCTCTAGCTGCGTTCGCATGCGCCTGAGCAGTAGGAGGAGGCGAAGCTGCGCTCCGCATGCGCCACTCGTCGTCTAACTGTGCGGCTAACTGGTCGAGTGTGTACGGTCGGTCGGCTGGCGAGTTATTCGAGGCCGTACTAATAACGCTGCGCACGTTTTCCCAACCGGACGGTAGATTGATCAGCGCTTGTACTACCTGCATACTAGGTGCGACTGGCTGGTCCTAATCTATCGGTGCGTGTCGTTGATTGATGTCGCAGGCTAGGCGGTACACTGCGCACTACTTGTTCTCGCCAAGGATGAGGCGGCTGTGGAAGGAAACGATAGTAGCGTTAGTTTATCTGGTACGAATCACACAACACACTACACAACAGATCTTGATCACACCCGACAGCTCGAACACAGTACAAACAGAGGAATGATACAATACACAAACACTGTCGGATGTATCAACCACCCTCTTCTTTAAAAGTAGTGTGTCTTCAATACACCCAGTCTCCATAGCGGTCAACACCTTTGCGCTTGCGTGGTGGATAACGACGTAGCTCTGGTTCTAGTTGGGCAGCCATTGGAACTGCACTGATCTCAACCAAGTAAGGGTGCTTGACTTCCAGTGTTTCTGGCACTCTCTGCATGTTGCGTGCATTCCATAATTGGCCATCTGACAAACGGTAGTTGAATTGGCCCAACACCTTGGAGACAATCAGGATCTTGCGCGACCAGGGACTTTGACCCTTTGGTGTGTGGCTGCGTTTGACACGCACACGCTGACCAACTTGATAACGTTGAAGCCATGGTGGTGCTCGCAAATCAGTCCTTTCAAACCAATTGCAGCCCTTGGCAGGATCTAAATTCTGGTTCGGCTTGTTTCGCTTAGCTTTTCCATTTCCGTTTTGCTTCAGTTTGTTCTGCTTCGCTTTTCCATTCCCCTTACTGCTATCAGTTTGACAACAGTAGCTCTCAGCACTATCTCCTTCCACCCCCTTTTCTTCAGGTCGACGTTGTGTGCACAACTCGAATGACAGACGTGGGCGACGATTGAAAAACTTTTCAGCTGGACTCATGGTTTCACCATCTCTAGCAGTAGCTCGGAAATGTGCCAGAGTCTGAGCTAGCCCTTCATCCCATGGTTGGTTGCCAAATGTCTGAACATGGTGTTTTAGGTATCGATTGAACACTTCGACAAACGCATTCTGTTGGGGTGTGTAGACTGGAGTAGTCTGATGAACGATGTCCCGATCAGCTAGAAATTTGCGGAATTCTGTGCTGATGAACTGAGGTCCATTGTCCGTGATTATACGACCAGGATTGCCGTATCTTGAGAAAATTTCCACAAGCCATCTGATGATGCGCTTGGAACTGATGTCTGTGGCAAGCAAAATCTCTGGAAATTTGGAGAAATTGTCCACAATCACGACAATGTTTTTCTTGTGTGCTGGTGCCGTTTCGAAAGGACCAGTGATGTCCATGGAGATTTCTTCCCATGGAGCGTGAGGAGTGTAGAGCGGTTGAGTAGCTGGCACTCTGCCATGTGACTTTGCTGAGTCCAAGCATGATGGACAAGTACGCACATACTCCTCGCACTCGGTTGACATTCGCGGCCACCAGTACGTTTCGCGAAGCTTTCTCTTGAAGCGAACAATGCCAGGGTGTCCTTCATGAGCCTTCCTCAGTAAACCTCGTCTCAGAGCGGTCGGCACGATCACTTGAGTGTCGTTGCGCATCAGTAGACCTGTGCTCCTATTGACGGTAATCTCATCCTTCATCTTTGGATAAGGTGAGTTGCGCAACTGTGCAGGCAGCTTGCTTTGATTAGGCCAATGCTCCTCACAGTACTGCTTGATCAAGCTCAGGATAGGATCGTTATTCAGTGTACGTTGGAACGTTTTCACTGAATAGCCCTCAGCATGTAGACAACGAACTGCATCATGATGTTCAGGTTCATTCTGGAGTCTGGACAGAACATCAGCCATGTAGTTGGTGTCACCACGCACATACTGCACTGTGTAGTCGAACACATTCAGACGATGAACCCAGCGCTCGAATTTCTGCGATTTTCGCTGATTCGCTTGTCGATGCAGGAGTGCTTGTAGTGCTTGATGATCTGTTCTCAATGTGAAGTGCTGTCCTAGCAAATACTTCTCCCAGTACTCGCAGAAAAACATCGCTGCATAGGCTTCTTTCTCTGTGGTGTCCCACTTCCGCTTAGTGGAATCGAGTGTGTGATGACCAAATGCGACAGGAAATTCCTGGCCAAAGTGGACTTGCGAGAGCATCCCACCAATGCCATAACCAGATGCGTCGGTAGTGACAAAGGTCGTCTTTAAGGGATCGAACATCTTCAGACGGAGTCCCTTGGGTCCACAGATGAGCTCCTTTACTTGATCGAACGCCTTCTGAGTCTCCCGACCCCACTCGAACTTCGTGTTAGCCCGGGTGAGTGCTCGAATTGGCTCAAGCTTGTCGCACAGAGAGGGAACGAACTTGCTCAGGTAGTTCACTGCACCAAGGAAACTTTGTACATCTTTGATATTCTTGGGTGGTGCCAATTGCTGCAGAGATTCCAACTTCTTTGGATCAGGCTTGACACATCCTCTCGAAATTACATGACCAAGAAACTTGACTGACGGCTGAGCAACAAGGCATTTGCGCAGATTGAGCCGCAAATTCTTCTCATTGAGCCTCATCAAAACTTGTCGCAAGCTGTCATCATGTTCTTGACGATTCTTGCCAAACACTAGTATGTCATCGATGTATGGTTGGCAGCCTGGTACACCTTCCAATGTGTCATGCACCAGCTTCTGAAATACAGCTGCTGAGTCCTTCAGACCCATGGGTAACTTCTTGTATGCATAGTAGCCCCATGGCGTTGCAGTAGTTGTCAGCAACTTGCTCTCTTCATCCAGTTCTACGTTGAAGTAACCCTTCAGCAGGTCCAGCTTACTGAACACTGCGGCCTCGCTGAGTTTGTTGTACAGTAGATCTTGGATGTTTGGAAGAGGATACAGCACTGGATCGATGTCTTTGTTGAGTGGGCTGAGGTCCGAAGTAATCCGCACTGACCCTGGATCATCTGGTTTCGCGACCACGACCATGCCATGTACACGATCTGAGTGCCCAACTCGTTCCCAGATTCCCTGATTTTCCATCAGTTCCACCGCTTCTTTGGCACGTTGCTCGAAACGGACTGGGATCGACCTCACTGGCTGTTTAGGTGGCGGTTCCACGCCTGGTTTCAGTCGAATCTTGTGCTTGAATTCTGTGTAGGTTCCAATCTCTGACTTTGTCAAATTCGACATCTCCTGAAGGAGGGGTTCCAGGCCCGCTGCCTTCCAGGAAGCTAACGATTGCGCAGAATCATTAGGCTCCGACCTCGGCTGTGGTCCAGTTTCTTCAGTATGAGCGACAGCGGCACACTTCGGTGCAAGGATCTGTGTTGTATTCGAGTCGATATCGATACACACATTGCTCAAGGCGCGCAACGCATCTATACCCAATGTATTGTTGCAATCCTGCTTGAACACGTACACCGGTAGTTGTATGGTTCGCCCTTGATAGGTTAACTGTGCTCTAAACTGACCATGTACTGCGAGTGTCGAATTGTCGAAATTTGTCAGCGCAGCAGCAGGTACAACACTTGTGCCTTGGAAGTGTCTGTCCCACTCTGCTTCCGTGATGCCAGTAATGTCTGAACCAGTGTCTACCAACATCGACAGCGGACTTTTAGGCTTGTCCCGGTCTGACTCGATAAACACCTCACACTGTAGTGAATGATGCAGACTGCGAACGCTGGACTGTCCATCTTTTTTGGATGCAACACCACGTCGTCTGATCGTGCGGTTCTTGTTCTGGCTGGATCGGCACACTCTACTGTAGTGCCCGATTATACCACAAGATCGACATTTCTGTCCTTTAGCCGGACAGGAATCCGTTCTGGGCTTGTGACCACTACCCCCACATGCTGAGCAGGTTTGAGTGCCACTTCTGCCCTTTTCTCCTCCTCTAGTGGAATTCTTTGCAGCTGAAGCTTTGGCCCCCTTTCCTGGAGCACTCTTCTTGTCCTTGCCTTGATTCCATGAGTGAGCCGCGCTGATCTGTCCTTGATTTGAAATCTTGACAGCATCCTGGCGTGCTGTTTCGTCTGCCTGTGCGATCTCTACAAACCGTGTCAAGTTGACTGCTTTTTCCGCTAGAAGCTTTTCTTGCGTGTCTCTACTGCTCAAACCTTTAGTGACTTGGATTGCCAGCAAGTAATCGCTCAAAGCTGCTACGGTGATGACGTTGTTGTCGTCAACAGGAAACGTGCATTCTTGAAGTAGTAGACGCAATTCCCGCACGAAATCTATCACAGGTTCACCTGAGTGTTGTGTGCGTTGTAAGAACTCGAATTGCGCGCGCACTGCATTGACGGGACGATGAAAGAGATTGCGAGCTGCTCCCAGAAAGTTGTTGTAGTTGACATCAGGGTCGGTGAATTCTGTCTGACTAGCAAACTGTGACAAGGCGGCAGCCCCAAGATATGAGAGAAGAAAGTCTTTCTTGTCAGCTTGTGTAAGTTTGGAAGCGGCAGGTCTCGATGCGTCAACTGCAGTCAAGAAAGCAGAAAATATGCGCTCCCACAATGGCCATGTCAAGCTCGGTGGTTCACCAGCATGTGACCAATACTTGTCAGGAGTTGGCAGTGGAATTTTCGCCGTCTGTGCCATCTTTGTGCGTTGTTGTCACGATGGGTCGAATTTAGACTTGCGTCGCCACTAATCTATCGGTGCGTGTCGTTGATTGATGTCGCAGGCTAGGCGGTACACTGCGCACTACTTGTTCTCGCCAAGGATGAGGCGGCTGTGGAAGGAAACGATAGTAGCGTTAGTTTATCTGGTACGAATCACACAACACACTACACAACAGATCTTGATCACACCCGACAGCTCGAACACAGTACAAACAGAGGAATGATACAATACACAAACACTGTCGGATGTATCAGGTCCATCGCTCTAAGCTGATCGTACAGTCGTTGTCGCTGCGCGACAACCAGTCCGATGGGCGAACCTTGCCATCATACACGAGAGACTGCAGTTCAGTGTGTATCGCAAGCAAACTCAGCTGACTCTTCTGCTCAAAGTGAGCCAGAAGTTTGTCCCACAGTGCGGCAGGGTCATGTTCATCCTCAATACGGATGCACCGCTCTACTTCTGGCGACATGGTCGCTAACAGAGTGAACATAGCCAACTGTCTACGCTCGTGCCAACTCTCGTACCTTTCTCGTTGAGCGGCGATCTGTCTTTGTTGAGCGGCGTTAGGCGGTTGCTGCTGTTCAGCGTCGGCAGCACCGGCGGCGGCAGCCGGGAGAGGGGCGTCAGGGTTGGGTGGTTCAGGCTCTTGTCGAACAACGATCTTCCACTGTTTGCGAGCGCCAAGCAGATTGCTGATCATCATTCGCCACGTTGGCCAATTACTGGTAGTGAGCCGAGGGACAGACGTTTTTTTCATGGCGAGCAGGGCGTTTTGTCGTTTGACTACCCAAAACTGCGCAAAAACGGAGTGCCACAACGGCCACAAAGGAACAGCTCTAGAACCACGTTAGGGCAGGGCATAAACGGCCCATAACCCTGTTGATTGTGAACTGACTTCTAACAAACGGCAGTTTATGTCAGAACACCTTTAGGTTTAGCAACAGCACACGTACGAGTGAATCGTAAAAGCGAGAAAATAGAAATGACCGATTGACACGGACTGTCACTTAAATTAGCATGCAGCGTAAATCAAAATTGAATACATTTACGTACGTACTACATTAGTCCGCCATAACATCTAAACTAGTTATACTGACACCTTTCTCTAATTTTTTGCTTGTTTTTAGCTCTAAAATGCTATTTGGCAGCTTAAAATAGCGATTTTTAGCCTCCTTACTGAAAAAATGTGCTAAAAACGCACTTCCAGGCTTTTTGACGCTTTTTGAAATTCTGGACCCCCTCTGGGCGAAATCCCGATCAACCCCCACCTATGGAAAACCCCCTCCCCCCAGGCCGGCCCGGACCTGTTCCATGTATATGCCTGAGACAGCGTAAACCTCAGCCCAAGCCTAAGACTAGGACTAAAGCCTCATCCTCAACCTTAAGTTTGGCCCTAAGCCTGAACCTAAGCCTAAGTCTGAGCTTAACCCTACACCTGTACCTATTTCTAAGCCTATGTCTAAACATAGCCCCCCGCAGTCTACAGGTTTTTTACTGCAACATCAATAGCACCAATCGAAATCGAAATCTAAATTTAGACCGTTGTAGCTGCTTGTAACAAACTGCTACAATTTCTACCTATGTAGATACACAGGGTTCGTGCCGCTTAGATAATTCCAAATCCCCTGACAAAAACCAAAAATCCCAGACATTTTCAAAAATTCTTCCCACTAAATGAACTTTCTCACCAAAAAACTGGTGTTAAGCATGTGTACACGTGCTGTCATGGCATTTGTTACCACCCAAACAGGTCGAAAAATTTTTGAAAAATTAGTCTAAAAACGCTTTTTAAAAGCATTCTGAGCATCGAACTAACAGTTTGAGTATGTAGTTTGAAGAGGTCTGGTTTGGCCATTGCCCAACCAGTGCAAGAAAATTTTGAAAAATCAGCCTTCAAAAACGCACTGATATTGACTAAATTATTGGCACTATTCTTTGTTGTTTATACAACTTATGTACTGAATGCATACTTTTATGGAGTGACGCCCAAAATTTCCCCTGAGAAGATCCAAAATCCCTGACTTTCCCCTGATCCCAGGACAAATTATAAATCCACTGACATCCCCTGACGGCTCGAACCCTGGTACATCTGCATGCAGGTTATAATAACTGACTAACTGACCATTCCAAAACA